>JANHGB010047921.1:0-19498 GCA_026283785.1 Coracopsis vasa
GACGCTGCAAAATGGCAGCCGGGGTCCCCTCCGCGCAGGCGCACAGCGTCCGGCGGCCCCCGCCGCTTCCCCCTCACACACGGCGCCCCCCCCTTTCCTCCTGCACGCCCTCTCCGAGGGAACGGGCCGTTGTTTGTCGGTGGTGGCTGTCACCTCTCGGCGGCACTGAGGGGAGTTACCTGCCGTGAGCGAGGCCGGCGGGCGCCCCTGAGGGGGTCTCCCTCGGCAATTCCCCGAGGGGAGGAAGGGAACGGGGCACCCACCCGCGGGGATTGTTAACAAATGCTAACTCCCGCTCGCCCAAGTCATGGCTGTGTCCAACGCGAGGGCTGCGGCAGCCGGGTGAGGAGGGGTTTGCAGCGTGTGGCCTCTCCCGGCCGCGGCTGGAAGGCAGAAAGCAGCTTTGCGAGATCGCTGTTCTGCCTCTCTGCCCCTAGTAACCTAGGTTTGGTGGCTGCCATCCCAACAGCGCGTTCAGAGTGGGGCTGTGGAGAGCCAGGCTGCCTGAGAGCCCGGGAGGGATTGCTGGAAGAGAGCGAAGTCCCTGGAAACTGCAGCGCTTGGAGAGGCTGCGTGCTTGCTGTGCCCTGGCTGGTATTTAAGGAAACAACAGCAAACTTCGCAGTCAGACTAGGAGCGAGCGGGGATATCATCTATTGCATTAATGCATTTTTCAGCAGTCGGTTATGTAAAACTTCATCGTCCATGCTTAGAACAGTGAGCGTTTATTCATGGCATTGCTCCTTCACCAAAGGAGGTTTAAGGTCTTTTGAGGATAGATTATTACTATTATTATTTCCAGAAATCGTTCTTAAATGAAACTTTGCAAAAAAATTAAGAGGTAAAAAATCCAAACCCAAACACGTCAGACAAACAGCAACATTAAAACCACATGGCCTGGAGCGTTTCCTTAGAAAGAAAACTGGTTAAACTGTTAAGGTTACAGCCCATTAAAGAGACCATATCACAAGGCAAAAAATTAGGCAGCTTCAGTTAGAATCCCTTTATGTAATTACCCTTGAACTATATTAATTATATTTTGGTATGTATTAAAAGGACATTAATTTTGTAATACATGGTTATCCACCTACTGTCCCAGATGATGACTAGGATAGGCACGAGGTGTTCCTACCCACAGTAAAGCTAGTGTGTGGAAAGCAGTATATAACGAGCCAATTTAAGCAGTTTATGAGCTTAAAATATTTGATTTGGTTACACATAAATTAGGTGACTGTGGCCATGACTGAGCAGCAGGTCTTTGACTTCTCGCAAGTGTTGCTGAGGCTGATGAATATGATAGCTGCTTTCCTTTCAGGCTGAAGGACAGAAAAAGGGAGTTGAGAGTTTCTTGGAAGAGAGTGACCTGGACAGTGGCCTAACTTGGGGACTAGTAATTAGAAAAAAGTAGTAGGCTTTGGGAGCCTCTTGAGATGAAAACAGCGAAGGCAAGGAAAATGTTAAAGAAGTACAGCATATCTTCTCCTAGTTCTTCCTAGCTGAGCATCAGTTTATGGCAAATGTCGTTGTGGGTGGTGTTTGGTTTTGGTGTTGTTTTGTTAATCTGGTTAGAACTATGGTCTGTAATAAGTTTCTTCATATCTTTATTGTGTTTATTCCTCATGTTTTTGTTCTGACATGCTTCTAATGATGTCAGTCACCTGGATCACTGATAGCAGTATGTGTATTTTCCACATGCATTTTCCAGTTCACTATTCCTTCTGCTAAATGACGTCGTACTGCTGTATTCAGTATCTTGATTTTCTACAAAGCAGGAATACTTTTGACAAGGATGGACAACTTGTCTTTGCCCTGCTGCATCATTTTCAGAGCCTGTTTGTACCACAGCATGTATTCAGCACTTTTTGTAACTGGCCTTGACTCTATGAACTCTAGTTTTCCATCTTAGCAAAAGACATGTCTCCGGTTGAGTTGAGGGATAAACAGATGCATCTCCAAGATGGTCAGGAAAATATTGTGCTAGGTGGACGTTTGGTCTGAAGCAGTGAGGTTGTTCTTGACAGCTAAAGGTCTCTGCTTCCTGGAAAGAATGCTGCCTAAAAATCTGCAAATTGCAAATAAGAGGCATGGGTTTGATTTGCATTTAGACGTGTCTGTATTCAAATTCTGGATTAAAAGCAACAAGAAAAGGAAAGCAAGGAGGCAATAAAAGAAATGTTTGTAGACTAGCTGGGAGAGAATAAACAAAGAAAAAAGCTTTTGGGGAAGGCAGAGCTCTAGTTGAAAGTGAGGTTTGGGAGCGCAGTCAAGAAAACTTCTTGTCATTTAATCACACTGTGCTGGGCAAAACAAAGCGCTTTCTACAGGCTTTGTTAATAAACAGGACTGTATTCAAGATGCGTATGATTCTGTCAACAGTTGTTCCTTCAAACAGAAAGAATTCAGAAATCTGTTGACAAACTATTTGGGTTGAAAGGGCAGGAGCAATGTTGAAGTGATAGATACTTCATAACAGGCTTGTGATTTTGCGATGTCTTTCACATAATTCTGACCTTTCAGCATCAGTTGTTATCTACAGAAGTTGCAGCAGGATGCTTGCAGACCGCTAAGTCCAGTTAGGGCCCCCTGGGTGAAAAAGGGCCTCTGTGAGGGCATGGACCTGCCTTCCAGCCAAGCACATTGTAAGGCCTGGAGCATGTTTTGTCTGATGAGCCATTTCTTTGCCTCCAGTTTCTAAAGCAATTGGCAGGTTAGGATTGCCCTTCTGCACCCACCATGGGCTGCTGTGGTTGCTGAGGAAGGCAGTGGCACTCTGCCCCAAGCAGCCTGCACCCCATAACCCTGGGTCTCACTGGCTCCACAGGCAGCTGCTTCAGCCACACAGTTTTTAAGGCATCAAAGCAAGTCATAAAGGGAATGGGAGCACAGACAGCTGTGGGATTTCCATCTTTTATACTCAATTCCCACATCGCATTTTAAAGCATAAATAAACTTAGGAAAGAGTATATCTTACGTGTTTTGAATACAAGATGTATGGACTATGTCCTGTGGTTGAGAGTGTATCTGGCAACCCTAACTGGCAGTATAGCACCCAGCCCTTGTCTTGGCTGTGTGGTCACTGCGTGGCCTGCTACCTGCTGGGGAGAGCAGGCTCAGAGTTTGTTACAGTCTCTATTCACACTTAAATAATTTGCCCGCAATAAAATCTGAATCATGATTGCATTTAATCAGAGGATTTAATGTAAGAACTATTACCAGTTTACCAGCTGGAGTAGAAGCTGGTTTAATTTTCCTTGGCCTACGCTACTCTTTAAAATCAATTTTTGAGTGTGTGGTTTGCTTACAGTTTTCATGTTCATATTATGTTTTTGGTTGGCATCCCTTAGATTACCTTCCCAAGTATCAGATTGCGCGTTTAGAGCCCAATGCAAGGATAATTTCACTATTTCATTTCACTGAGGTGTAAGCCCTAGTGGATGAAGGGTGAGGCCTGGTGGGGATGGTGTCTGGACGAGGGCATCTCCTGTGGTGCAGCACTGCAGGCTCAGGCCAGGGGAAGCAACTTTGAGGTTTCAGGATGCTGTTTGCTGTGGCCCTTTTCTAGCTTGGATCAGCTCCGGGGTGGATCCTATTCTCTGGAAGAGTCTTTTAGTCTGTCTGCCTTGCATTCTGTCTCAGTGGATGGAGCCGAGCCAGAGTCTGTCCTCAGACCTACACTAGTGGTCAGTTATCATTCACATGCTGGTGAGACTGGATTCAAGTCATCCCCATCCATTGGTTTCATTTTCAGTCTTCTGGAATACTTACCTCACCAAATCCCAGTGGTGTTTTATGTGCCACATACCAAATTTTTACCTTCTTTTGTTAATCGTGTTGAATGACAGTACCTGGTAAGAAAGCTTTTTAGGTGATTATAGGTATAAAAATACCCGAGTGTTTCTGAAATCTTTTTAAATGGGGCTTTGAGCAACCTGCTCTAGTGGAAGGTGTCCCTGCCCATGGCAGAGGGGTTGGAACTAGGTGAGCTTTAAGGTCTCTTCCAATCCAACCCATTCTGTGATTCTATGATAATTAGGAAGATAGTTGTATAATCTGTTTAATATTATCTATTAAAGTGTGCACATACATAGTATCTTTTAAAGAACACCTTGTTGGGAAGCTGCAGCCTGTTAGCATAATGATAAATCTGAACAGTTCATTAATATTTAGTAAGTGGTGTTTACTAGTGTAGTTGTAATTCATTTTAAGTATAATTGAACAGTGAACTTGGACATAAAGTGGAACTTAACATTGTTTTATGCAAACTTCTCTGAAATTAATCTTTTAGTAACCAGGTGTGAAACATTTATTTCCAGCCCATGTTTTGGGAAAATACATGGAAAAATATATGTAATATAATAGCTTGGACGCTGGAAAAGAAAAAGTATTCCCATTTGTTGTCACTCCTGCCATTTCTCCTAAAGTGCTCCTGAAGCCAGACTGCGTTACTGTACGGCTGTGAGGATATCGACAACGAAGAGCTATTTTTAAGGTCGCGTTCCCCATTTTTACTTTTCATCTCGGGCCTTGCTTTTGACAGAGGAAAGCTAAGCTGCCTTTAGCGGGAGCGCTGCTGGAGCGGTGCTCGCAGGCCTGCTCTGGGGGCAGCCCCAGCGGAGGAAGCAATGGAGGGCAGGGCCCGGCGGGCTGAGGCACGGCGGGAGTTGTGTTCTTCAGCAGGCATGCTGGGACTGGGAGCTTTTCCGCTCCACTTCCCGTCTGCCATGGCCTCCTGTTCTGAGGCGGGATCCGTCCGGTGCCGAAGCGTGCGGGAGGTGAGTGCCGGAGCTCCCCGGTGGCTCCTGAGGACCGGAGCCAAGCCGAGCCCTGCGCGCCCCTCACGGTCTGCTCCAGCCTTCCCCGCCCGCCCTCAGCCCCGCGATGGGGAAGCGCTGGCAGGGGCACTTCCTGCTCCGCTTTCGGGTGCTTTGCTCGGGGAAGCAGTGCCGGGAGGGTGCGGTGTGTGAAAGGTTGGCTCGGGGGCACGGCACTGGGCCCTCCCTGGTACAGTCTGCATCTAAACGCAGCCTCCTTCTGTGTACCTGTGTGTACTGCGCTTCTGAATTTGGTTTTATAGGGTTAATAACATCTGCGATTGACAGAAGTTATTTTAAAAATCTCTTAAAGTGTTCACAATATTGATAACGCTTTCCTGTATGGAAAGATACATTTTTTTTATAATAATTTATTTACTTTTTTTTTTTTTAAATTTCGTTATTTTTATTTGGAGCACAAGTCTTATGAGGAATGGTTGAGGAAACTGGGGTTGTTTAGTCTAGACAAGTTTCAAGGAGATGCTGTTTAATGCCTTCATTTTCTCTGAATCCACTTTCTTGTAAAAATCAGTAGACAGATGGGATTGCGGCACTGGCAGAGATACCAAGGAGTGCTTCTTTATTTGTTAAACCTTTTCTGTGTGGGTAGTCCTAGAAAAGGAATTATTTCCTCTTGGTAGACCCTTGCATTCCAATATAAATTTTTAGAGCACAGCAAGAATTCATAACATAACTTGCAACATTGATGGTAGAAAATGAAGAGGAAAAGATCTTTCCTAAAGCAGCAGTGATGCTCGGGGAAGCTTGATATCCTGCAAAGCTGTAGCCCAGTTGTCTCAGAAAATACAGGTTGTTTCAGGGTACCAGCTTCTTACTCACTTTTCTGATGGAGAATATTTATATCATGTATGTGTAAATACATCACAGGAAGAAGTACACGAGATATAAAGCACTGTTTCCATGTCTTACATACTGCATATATGGGCAATTTCTTGCAAGTATCTTGGGGTCTTACTGGCTAATCTGTTTCAGGGGCTGTTTACTGTTACTGATGTTCTCCTGACAAAATTATATCCTGTTACAGTAGTGGATATAATTTTGCACAAATTCTGGACTTCCCATACATTCTTTACATAGAATTCTGTACCTTTGGATAGATTCATCTTAGCAACATTTTTCTTTCACCACTAAGGCATGAAATGGTTGAATTTTTCTCAGAGAGACTTGGCAAAATGAAGCTGTTGTTTGTAAAGCCCTGTCTACAGTAGCTTTTCCACAGCATAAATAAACAGTTTGAAGAGATGAGGGAAAAGGCCTTTTTCAGCCATCAGCCACGACAGTGATGCTGGTAAGAGGTTCTGGTTTAAACAAGGACTAAATCAGGAATAATTTTATCCATGACAGTTGCGTTTTTGTTGGTCCAGTCAAGAACAGGATTTGGGCTTGATAGAGTTCTATGTTTGTTTTTTTTTTAACAGAATGATCTCTTTTTCTAGGTATTAACACTGGTCCATGTATTGTCTACTTTTAATTTCAGCTGGTGGAAGAATAAGAAGCAGAATGAAACCTTTCCAAAGGGTCTGTCGTTTCAAGAGCCTGCTTGCCAATTGCTGCTGTCATGGTCAGCTTCACAGCTGTCTTCTCCCTCCTGCTGCAAAGAAGATAGGTTATGCAGCGGGACTGCACAATGGTGGATTTTGGAAGCCAAAATCTTTATTGGACACAGCTAGATTCACTCTGTCTTTTAACAGCAGGCATAGGAAAAAACATCAGGATTCTCGAGCATTGTGGAAGCATGAAGCTGTGCAGAAATATCTGGAGACACTAAGCAAGGAATACCAGCAGGTTAGTCGTCTGTTAAATGCTGACTCAGTAAATGACTTTGAGCAAAGAACCCTGAGGAGAAGATGTGCCGATCTGTCCCCCATTGCAGCTGCATTTCAGGAAATCAAAGAAGCTGAAAAAGAAGTTCAGGAGTTAGAAGCAATGTGCAAAGGTAAGGAGAACACGTTTGCTTACTTGTTTCAAAACAGTCGTGTTTCTTGCAATGAGCTTCATTGCCCAGCCTTTGAGGAAAGCTTTGAAATAACTTAAGCCAGCCCTAGAGCATGCTCTGGTTCTTCCTGCTTCTTGGGAGCTTGTGTGCTACTAGGGCTTTCGGCTTCCAGACACATCTTTCCAGTTTTCATGTCACCTCACTTCAGTTTCAGGTCTTAATACAGACAATTTGGGAGAGTAGAGATCATCTGGAATCTAGCAGAAATAGTTTGGAAATGTTTGTTTTAAGGTTGTTTTTCATGGAACTGAGAGCAACATGAACTGAAGAAAAAAGATTTGGTGAGCTTAATACACTTGATTGATACAGACTTTACACATGTTAATTAAAATGGAATTCAATCTAGCCAGTTCATTGATACTTCTAGAGCAAATTACATGAACTTTCATTAGGCCCTGAATTGTCAGCTTCCCACTGAAATGGCAAAAGCTAACATTTCTCTGAGAATATTCAAGGAGTCCTTCAAGGAATAAAAATTGATGGTTGTTTAAGAAGCTTCTGCTTTTCAGTAATCTGCTACAGTAGAAGTTGGGGTAAAAAAGAATTTAAAGTTGTTGCTGTTTCTGATACCTTTCAGGAATCAGACAGTACACAGGGAATAAGATAACTAATGGTGCAGCGTTTTGAGAAAAAACCCTCCATTGTTAGAAGAGTAGGTGCATACAAACATCTGTTCTCCTACACTGATAGGTATTAAGAGAGGGAAACATTGGCCTGGAGAGGATGGGGCTTACACTGAAGAAAAGCAAAGGACGGGAAAATGAGTAGCCAGTGGTGTAAATGAAGGAGGATGAGAGTTCATGGTGCTTTTCAGGGGAACCACCACGGAGTGTGGGCAAACTTAAAAAGGCTATATTTGGAGCAAGTAAATGTAAGGAAGAGTTTTTCTAATTCCATAAATTATGATGTGGATAAATGGATTGAGTTCTGGTTGAAAGGAGGGAAAAGAATGAAAAGAAGATTACAGCTCAGAAGTAAATTAAATGGAGCCAAATTGTTCTATGTGTACTGTTTATCACGTGGCCAAGTTAAAACACAGATGTTCGTGTCATCTGACTGCTCTTTGTTTTCTGTTTAGCTCCCTAAACTGACCTTTTTCTCTGTAGTACCTGAATTCCTCACAATTGCCATTGGATTTTATATTTGCAGTACTCAGTGAAGCAGAAAAACATTATTTGCTGGTTTGCCACTGGTGATGTGAGTCAGAGGGGTAGGTGAAGTGAATTCTTAGAGGTCAGGTTTGCAAAGAGGTAGGAATGGGGCACTAATGTGATGAGTAACTCACATAAGTGGTGCTCATTCCACTATTTCCCTGCATTTCTTGAACTGGGGAGCTTGAAACTGGACATGGTACTCCAGATTGTGGAGAAGGAAATCTCCTTAAGCAAAGCAAAGAGCCCAAGTGAGGTCTCCCACCTCCTGATGACTTGCATCTCCCGTGTCTCAGCGGCCTCTTGAATAGCAGGAGACAGAAGGTTAGGAACCTCATTGTTATCGTCATAGCGTTATTTGTGGTGCTCACTTTAACAAGTTGCCTCCAAATTGTTGAAGATGTGGGTGTTTCTGGGCAAGTCTGGAAATTAAAAATTTTATTGCATGAAAAATTGCAATAAAGGAAACCAAGGCACTGCTTGTCTGTAGGCCTATTTTTAACATATTTTGTCAAATCCATTTGTGTATTTATCCCTGGGCTGTCAATCTGTATGGCATAACCATTAGGGTAATGAGAGTAACTGTCAGGTGGGACTGGCATCTATTTGATGTAGACTTTGAGCCCTAAGGTAGGGATTGAGAGGTAGGATATCCATTACTCCTTCCAGCACACCTGAAAAATATGATCATTTAGTTACTAACATGAATCCTAGCTTGGGCTTCTCTTACTTGGTATTTCATGCTGGCAGAATGCAACTGCAAGCTTCTGTGTGCTGCAGTGCATGTCTGTGGACAGCTGTATTACAATTTGCTCTAAGGTAAGTGAGATTGACTAACATCTATTCCTGTTGTTGGAATTTAGAGCTAGACAGCAGAGATGAGAAACAACTTCTAGAGCTTGCCTTAGAAGAGAAGGAGACCCTGGATAAAAAAATCAACGTTTTGTGCAAAAAGGTGAGCCTGAGGTAAAATTACACAGCTTTGTAAATAAAGATGTCAGAAAAACGTTCCTCTGTGATCTTACCCATAGACTCTGACACTTGTGTTTAGTAAAAGAGAAGTCCACCTTGTGTATTTTCCCTGAAAAGACCTGGCAACATTAATTATTTGTAAGCTTCTTACTGACAACTGTGTCTCAGAAGCTTATTATTTTAGTCATTTTTGCTTGCGTGCTTATCTGTCTGCAGATGCTGAAGGGGATTAAAAAAATGGTGAGCCTTTGCTATTGAGACTTGACATGACACCCTAGTAACACTTTGTTGGCAGTGGAGCATGCGTTCTTGAAAGGTTTCTGATTGGGACTTGCAGACTTTCATTTTCTCTTCAACTGATAGCACCCCATGAGTGAGAAAATTACTTATAAGCAGAGGAGCTGAAATGATTCAATGGAGAGCTCTGTGATTGGGCTCATTTCTATGTTCATATTGAAATAACATGAAATGGGACTTTCTGAAAAATAAGATGAAAGTAAAGATTGGCTGGGTTATAGCTAATAATTTTGTGTTCATAGGTAGTTGGGGCTGGAGCAGGTAACCTGGCACTGGACTTTGCAGGATTGAATTTTCGGCTAGCTTTCCTGTGGATGCACCAGCATATCCCATTTCCACAGTGATTGTACTGAGCTGCAGCGGCCAATGGACAGTTTTTAGTCCTGCTTACTAGTTTGCCAGAATAAATCAGTGATGGTGTGCTCTCAAGCTGTGGCAATTGTCAAGACTGGCTGTAAATTTGATTAGAAGGAGATAAAAAGTCGTGAAGGAGATAATGACTTTTTCCTTTCTTTCTTTCTTTCTTTTCAGTTTTTCCAGCTTCTAGTGCCAAAGGAAAAATACGATAAAAGTAATGTCATACTAGAAGTGACAGCTGGCAGAACAACTGGAGGTCAGCAAAGTCTCCACAGTAAAGATTACCTCAACCCTCCATCCAACTTCATTAAACCTCTTATGGGTTATTCTTAATGCCTTTTTATACATTAATGGTATAAAGTGGTACTTTCTAAAGAAGAGCATTAATCTGTCTAATGAGTGTGGTTAGAGTTGCAGCTAAATCTAAAAACTGGTGGCTGCCATTTTGTGAACTGCTATTTATGTTGTCCCGCTTTTATATTTTTAGGAGACATCTGCCAACAGTTCACTAAAGAAATGTTTGAGATGTACCAGAACTATGCAGACTATAAATGCTGGACCTTTGACATTGTGAACTACACGCCGGCTGAGATAGGTACAGTAGTTCTTCAGACATTCCACCACAACAAGGCAATTAAAAACAGTGTTTCTGTGCTATATTTGTCACACATTATTTGTCTCTGTAGGTGGGTTGCATCATGCTTCTGCTCATATTTCGGGAGATGATGTCTACAGGCATCTGAAGTATGAAGGAGGGACTCATCGAGTCCAGCGAATCCCTGAGACAGGCCTGTCATCACGAATGCAGCGTATTCACACTGGGACAATGTCAGTTATTGTTCTCCCTCAGCCAGAGGAGGTAAACCAGCTGTTAATCAGGATGGTAGGGCAGTGTATCCCTTCTCACCCCTTTGCCCATTGGAGTAGGTGTTACTTAAAACCATGTTATCGTTACTGTTTGGGGATTTTATTGGTACCCAAGTGCTTTGTGCAAGCCCCAGCAAGTGAACCACAAGATCTGTGACTCTGGAAGGTGATAGTCCTTAGGCCTGTACCTCACATGTTTAAACGGGTCATCAGAAGCAACTTAGCAGAGATTTGCTGTTGCCTGAAATGTCGTGTAAATCAATGGTGGTTTCAGTGAGTGTTCCGGCCCCAACACTCACCGATCTGACTGCTATGAGTAAGCCAATTTTAAGTTATGTCATGTTTTAAGACAGGGAATATATCCAGAAAATATTCAGTGTTGCATAGTAATGTGATTCTGCAGGTCCTTCTGATTTTTTTGTTTCATGTGTCCTCTGTTAAATCAAGGACAGTCTGCTTTGAGTATGAATGAGTGTGTTGGCTAGTCCTTCTGAGAACTTACTTGTACTGACAGCTCTCACTTAAACCAGCAATTGACACACAAAATAAACAAAACCAGATCCTGCAGGCTTTCCCTGCACTTTTCTCCTCCTTCCTTGTAATGCTTTCCTTGCAATGTTGATCAGATCTGAATGTTCCTTTCACATCCACTGAGCTCAAACTATGCTCCAGGTTATCATGGACTCGTATTTCCAATGCTGCAATCCTTACTTGGATCTGAATACACCCATTTTTTCCTCAGTTAGATGTTTCTAAGCACTGTTGCAAGAATCATTCAGGCTTGACTTATGGCCAAGATCTTGTACAGCTGTTTAGAAGTAGCTTTTGATTATTTGCTTATTTCTTAGCCTCACTGCCAAGGCTAGTGGTTTTACAGAAAGCTGTTGGTTTTGGTTTGTTTCACACACACACACGCACACACCTTGTTTGGTGAAGAACCTGGAGTGAGAGTTTGAGGAAAATGAGTGAAATATTTAAAGCATTACTTGCTTTGCAAACATATTTGACATTGCACTTTCTTGAAGTATAATTATAGCTGTTACGAGCAATTTTTTGAGACATGGTAGTTTTTTTACACCAAGTATCATTGCCATTCAGATGCGTTTAGAATGAGCAGAAAGTAGTAATTTTCTTTGATTCTAGGTTGATGTTAAAGTGGATCCCAAAGATTTGCGTATAGATACATTCAGAGCCAAAGGAGCAGGAGGGCAACATGTTAACAAAACTGATAGTGCTGTGAGAATTGTGCACCTTCCCACAGGTAAGTCTGCATTTCCTACCTGTAATCACCCTAAATCTGTATCCTGAAGGGAAAGCTTGGGATCCCACAAGTTGTGTCTTAGAGTGGGTTTACAGGGTTAGGGCTTATACCAAGAAAAGGAAGTGTATCCCCTTCTGGTTCTGCCCTCTGCTAGCAAGGCAACCTGTGAGAGAAGGGATGTGTACCAGTGGCATGATTATCAGACATTTCCTATTATGCCAGTTTTGTCCTCAGAGGAAGTGTTTAATGAATACACTGTCTTTGAAGAATGAAAGGACAAAGAGGGTGACAGGGATGGGATGGGAGATGCAAATAATTTGTGCTCTGTGCTCTGTACCTTGAGGAATAACAGCCATTTGCAACCAAAGTTGCTTTGCCTAGCTGGAACCTGTGTAGTAGTAGGCTTGAAGATTTTCATTCAGTACTATATAGTTATATAGTATGCTAGATCGTGCTTCAGTACTGTAGATAATGCTATCATATTTTGAATAGGAAGGAAGATGTCTACTGATGGAAAGATAGTGTATAGACTGGACCACTCTGTCTTTCTTGGGGTTTGTTGTTATTGAAATTCAGTGGATTTCTACCTGTTCAGATGCAGAAACTCTTTAGACACAGGAAATTTCAGTAGTGGCCTGAAAACAGCTGTTTTCTATATACCTTTTTATTTCAGAAATCAAATAAGAAGTAAAAATAAATACTAGATTTCTTTTAAAGACCTTTATTTTACGTTATTTCATTATTCATAAGTTCAAGACCACCAGTATTGTTTAGACATCCTTCTCTTCTAGAATAATGAATTTTCCAGTCTCGCAGAGCTTATTTAGACTAAGACTTTAAAAACTTGCGTTTAAAGCACTGTTATAGCAATGCTTCTGTAGGCTGTGCAAATGACATCTTTAACATGAGAATGCTGATTGGAGAGAACTCATTTTCTGGAGGCAATGTCAGACCTGTTTGCTTCATGAAATGTTAAGGTATCCCTTACTTTTCTGTAACACTGACCAAAGCCCCTGGTTCAGCTGTGAAGATTTTAAAACCGTACTAATGGTTCTGACCGCTGTCTTAAAATGACCTTTTATCCTGCAGCTGAATGACTCTGCAAACCAGCACTCCAGGAGGTTTCATTTGCCTAATGTGTTAGAATTAATTTAGCTTGTTTTTTCTTTGTTATACTGGGCTTTTGATGTGAGCTCTCTTGCATCCCTCTGTTAAAAGGACTAACAGTTGAGTGCCAGCAGGAGCGATCCCAGCTGTTGAACAAGGACATAGCTCTGCGGACACTGAGGGCTAAGCTGTACCAGCAGATCATTGAAAAACAGCTCAATCAAGAACAGAGTGCCAGAAAACTGCAGGTGAGAACATGTGGTTGCTGAAATTTGGAGAGGATGCTATGTTGTAGGTTTGTTTCTCATCTGAGTGACAGTGATGGAGCAAGTGAGTGTGAGTGCCTGACCAGGTGTGCTCACAAAAGAGAATCTTGTGATTTAAAATGGTCTGGATTTTACTTATCCCAGTTCAGTGCTATTGCAGACTTCCCAAGCAATGCAAAAGAGGCATCAGCTGTAGCTGAAAGAGAAGGCTCGAAAGACTAGCTGGACTTATCCAAAAGGCAATGCTCTACATCATGTGCTGAATCCCCCTATTAAGGCCAGAGTTACAAGTAGAGTTACAAGTATACAAGTAGAGCATCAGTAAACAGTTATTTTCTGTGAAAACTGGGATCAGAAGTTCTCAAGATTGTGTTTTAACCTGTTTCTAAACCAGCATATTTGATAAGACCATACAGAGCTTTTGAAAGAAACAAGTATATAAATATTCAGTACTTTGAAGTTTCCAGCTCAGCTATTTAATCACTAATGTCAGGTTGCATGTGAGTGTATTGTTTCTGCAGGATATTAGGCCAGTCACTGGAAGTGGTGAGCCATTTCTCTTGTGTTAATAATTTTACCTGGAGAGCCTTTAGAGTTGCATAAAGGACTTAGATGTACATTTATATGAATACTACAGAAACTCAGGCAAAAGTGAATTGCTTTTCGTAATGTTTCAGAATTTATTCAGTAAATGCCTTATTCTAAAATACACATGTTGAGTGCGGATGAATTTTTCAACAGAGCCCACTGGAGCAGACACCCGTTTCTCTACGCAGTTTTTAGCATTTAATTCGGTATTTTAACAAAGTGTTTAACCCCACAGCAACGCTACGTTTTGATTTCCGTTTTAACTTTTAAAAGGCTTGCATTCCTGCACTTCACCACTAGAGGACTACTGCTCGTAGTCTTAATATACTCTTCGTTCAGTACTAACGACACCCAGACTTCAGTGAAGCAGCTTTGCCACACGTTGACTGGGCTGCTTATTAACGGGGCCCACTTTCGTTATTTCTTGTGGGAGCTACAATCCCCCCCAAAAAAACCCAGCCTTACGTTTTTGAACTAAGGACTTGTGTAGATCTATCTCTGGCCTTACGTGACTTCTGAGAGTTAGGTCATTCTTCCAGCTGCAGAGCTGGACCGCAAACATACTGGGGGATGTAAGAACTTGGTCTGTGATACAGAATCACAAATAATTTTTTTTGCGCAGAGAAGCTGTGGCTGCCCCATCCCTGGCAGTGCTCAAGGCCAGGTTGGAGGGGGCTTGGAGCAACCTGGTCTAGTGGAAGGTGTCCTTGCCCATAGCAGGCGAATTGGAACTGGATGAGCTTTAAGGTCCTTTCCAGACCAAACCATTCTGTGATTCTATGATAAATACAGTTTAGCAATGTCAAAATATTTAGAAATTTCATATGCTAAGCCACTGACCCCTAGGTTTGTAGTTGGAATAGTCTGATCCATCAAAGTTTATTGTAGGTATGCTGCTTGAGGGTGGAATTTGATTCTTTTTAAACACAATATAATAGAATTTGGTTTCTGCTGCTTTGATACAGTTGGGAACAAGAGCCCAGTCAGAGAGAATCCGTACTTACAACTTCAGCCAGGACAGAGTCACTGACCACAGGATCTCGTATGATGCACGCAATATCAAGGTAATGGTTGCTTATGAGAGTATTTAAAGTTACTTATCTGTACCATAGGAAGAAATTAACTTAGTGAAAACAATACAATCTGTATGAGGAAATCAGATAGCCAGTTGTGCTCTGTCAGAACAGATTTAGAAAGCTGAAACTTTCTTTCCTGCCTGGTTGTGCAGTGCTGTTAAAGATGTCTGGGACAGGATATAGCTTGCTGGTCTACTTGTAGCCCTCAGTGAACTCCATGAGTCCCTCAGCCAAGCTGGCAAATGACATTTGGGATTCTTGAAGCGTAGTATATCCACAAGAAAAACCTGACACTAAGGGCTTCTTTTATTGTTAAGCCAGTCTTTCCTCCTCCTAATGCTGGCTTGAAGAAAAACTTTTATGCTTGCCTCGCAGGCCAGTCAAATGAAGCAGAAACCAAATGCTTTCATTTTAAGATTACCTGAGGTGTTATTTCTCAGTAAATCTCTACATATGGCTTGAATCTTGATTATTTATTGTTGTTTTACAGGGAAACAAATACCTGGTAATGCATTTTTGTGTATTAAATTTATGAAAATGGTTTGAATTCTAGGACAAAGTTTAGGGTGACCCTTCAATGTTTGGCTTGGGTATCCAGTTCACTGTAAAAGCTGTTGCATAAGGATCCACACTTTTTGAATTGTACCCAGAGGTGTCCTGGGTAACTTCAGAGAACACAGGGCATGCAGAATATGGAATGGTTCACGTTCAGTGGAGTGGGGAATAGGTACACAGATACCATGGTGGAGGAGAATGGGAAGAAGTTTTAGAATTTAGATTAGACATAAGGAAGAAATTCTTCCCTGTGAGGGCAGTGAGGCACTGGCACAGGTTGCCCAGAGAGGCTGTGGCTGCCCCATCCCTGGCAGTGTTCAAGGCCAGGTTGGATGGGGCTTGGAGCAACCTGGTCTAGTGGAAGGTGTCCCTGCCCATGGCAGGGGTTGGAATTGGATAAGCTTTAAGGTCCCTTCCAACCAAAAACTTACTGTGAATCAATGAATGAAGGGGGAAAAAAGCAACTAATTAGAAAATTTTATTCAGATAAAACTAATTTATTGCTTTGGATCAGAATTCCATTACTGTTTGTATTTTCAGTCCTGCAGGAAGGAACTTCAACACTAGTGCACTCCCCAGGTTCAGATAATTGTGACTGACTTTACATACCACATTTTTTGCATTGACTTCAATGCATGGGTCAGCTGCCCTAAAGAAACAAATCTGTGTAGCTTTCTAGGATTGCAGCCTTAATATGTAAAATGTAGAATCATAGAATCCCAGACTGGTTTAGGTTGGAAGGGACCTTAAAGCTCATCCAGTTCCAACCCCCTGCCACAGGCAGGGACACCTTCCACTTGGAATGTATTTCTTTAATATACTGTGATGGAAAAGAGTAACCTGTTCATTTTAAGAACTTTTTCTGGAGGGCAGTAAGTGTTTTTTCAGTGAGATTGTCAGAGCTTTTCAGCTATTTAGTGATGTTTGTAGGTTGGTGTTTATCATTTTGGAAAATATTTTGGGAGTTACTTTCACAGTTTTTCCATCTGGGCTTAATAATTGTTGGTTATATGAAGAACAAAAAAATCATAATATTGTTGTAGCTAATACTGTTTAGTATTAGCAACAATTCGTGGACTTCTCAGACAATGATTTAGACTTAGGAAAGAATTAATAGCAAGACACAGGGTTTAAGCACAGGGTTTGAGATGTGACCGACCAGGCAAAGGGGAGCTGTTCTGCTTCTCTTTCTGCCAGGGACAGGCATGCAGCGATAGGAACGTGATGGTACCATGCAGCTGATAATTCACAGAGTAGCTGTCTGTGGAAAATAAAAGAGAACATGTCCCTTCCTGAGCCAGCAATGGTGGTGAAATCGCTTTTCTCAAATGAACCTTGCTTCTTATAATCTCATTGTAATATCCACACGCACCTCCATCCCAAAGTCACCCACTTCAAGATACAACCACCCCTCACTGAGCATGTGCTCTGTGTTCTATTGATTGTGTCTTTAAGAGACGAGGGAGAGAATTTTACCCCAGTGAGTAACAGAAGTCTGTATGACCAGTGTCACTGAAGCTCCAACTGAATGTAAAGAGTAAGTGTAGAAGTGAATAGAGAGGAGAAGATGGGTAAGACTCCATTGTACCTAATGGGCTGAACTTGTCTTCTCCCCCATAGGGGCACTTTTTGGGCAAGAACTTTATTTGATAAACACTCAACGGTCAACTCAGCTAGCTGGTATTAGTGATTATAGTTGGGGTGTGTATTGCTTGAAGATGATTTTGCAGTCAGTGTGCTATCAACAGCCATTTCTGACCCTTATCCTGTCCCAAACTTGCATTTTGTATAATAAAAATCTCCAGCTGATGTCTTTTTTGTGTAAGTTTCTGGAGATTTGAATAATTGAAATGAGGGATTTGACTTGGTGACATTGTCAGTGCAGGTCCGTGAATGTTGTTCAGATTCACCTCCGATAGGGTTGGGTGTCTAGGAGGGTCCTCACACTGCAATGTGGACACTCTAGTTGGGCACAAGGGTCTTGTCTGTCTTGGGATACTGACAAGCTGATCAAATATAAAGGGTTCATGGAAACCCCCCCTTTCAGCGTGACAGTCATATGCGGAAAAGGGCTGTGTTTTGGCATTTCTGGCCATACAGAGCCCATGACCCTATTCCGTATGGCCTGTTTGCCAGCAAAACTGGGTACTGAATGCCCAGGCTCTCAAAAGAGAGGTCTGGGTTCACCGTAGCTAAAAAGGCTCCAGGTAGTGTCAGCATGGGACTGAACCACCGGTTACCTCTTCGCTCATATCAGAGGCGAACCCTGTCCCCTCTCGTAGCAGCGTGCAAACTTGGAGTCAAACCTGGCTGTAAATAAAGCCAGGTAATGATCCATATGATGCCAGCATCTGTTTTAGTATAAAATTGGCTATTTCAGATAAAGAGCAGTGTCAAAAGTAAACCTGAAGAACCTATTAAATAGGGAAAGAATAATTTTCTGCAGTAATAGTTGTGTTTTGGAGTGGCTGGTAAGCCTAAAGATGCATCAAAACAAAAATAATGCTGCTGATAATCTGTACAGCTCCTTCCAAACAGTGCTAACACATCACACATCTATGTCTTTGTTTCCCTATCCGCGCAGCTGCTTCTGGGCATATACATTTTATGAGTCTTTCAAATCTGATGAGTTCTTTTGGGGAGATACTGGTAAAACTGCTTTAATAAACATATATGGGGGTGAAAATGGAAACCACTGAACACTGCTGCTTTTGTTTCAGATGCTTGATGTTTCTGGTTATCCCTTGAGCAATAGATGAGAAATGACTCTATAGTTTTAATTTCAATTCATTTTAGGACTTACACTTTTGATTAAAGATTGATCCTTTGTCACTCACAAGCAATAAATCTTGATAGTGTCATGAGAGGAAATCATTTACACAGGAGCAAGTCCTCAGCAGCTGTGCTGTGCTTTTATGAAGCTGTATTTATCTGCACTAGGTGCGCATTTGCCCTGCTGTATTTATTGCATCATGAGTGTTCTGTTCTGAATAAAAGCAGGCCTCTGTTCATCTTCAAGAGGATGAAATAGGTCCCAAGTTGCTATAAACAGCTGTAATACCTCTGGCTTTGGCAGCTGTCTGCTGAAATTACGACTTTGTATTAGCAACATGCCCTCACCTCCAGTTTTTAATGGTGGTGGACAGTACATTTCCATCTGTTACTTCCTTTGCATGCTTTATATACTCTTATGTTGATGTACATCCAGACCTATGCTTATTACTCCAGGGTGATGACATTTCTGTGGTTAGAGATGCTTCTGAAGGGCTCCTGTATGTGCCAAGGTGTGTCTTTCTGGTCAGAGACCAACATGGCCAGGACACCTGGAGCTGCCTTTGCCCAGCAGAGCAGTTAGGAGGGATTCCTTATAGGTTTTTTTCCTGTTTCACCAATCCCACTTTTCTTTCCCTTTCTCTTATTTTTTAATTTAAGTAAAAACCCCTTATTTGCTAAACATTGCTCCCAGTCGATCAGAACAGGAACAGGAGATGTGTGTGCAATGAAGAGCAGGATGAAGACAATATAGTTACTTCCACACAAATGAATCTAGAGACAAAAATTAGATATCTCGCTATGTTATTTTACATTTGAGCTAGTTGTATCTCCTACTTCTGAAATAGGATCCAAACTAGTTCCAGTAATGCTGGATGAGGATAATTTGAATATGGATTTATTTTTTTTTTTATATAATTTTTTCGATGATTCTGGGGTAAAGCATTAAAAGCCCATGTGTTTCTATGGATTCTTTATCTGAAAATCAAATCCAAGTAAGGGCTAAGATTTTTTAGGATTGATGATTTTATCACCCCCACCCCCTCCTTATCCCCAATTTAATGTGAGCAACCAATCTTCCTTATGTAGGTTACATTTCTACTGGGGTACATAAACCATCTCAAATCACTTAGGACTGAATTTGGAATTTGATTGTAAAGGCTATCATGTATTTTTAGCTTATTTTAATAAGCACTCCCTGAAGTGCTGCTTTTCTTACCTTTAGTGTCATGTGAAGTATGAAAGAAAAGTTCTAAAAGACAAACAAAAATAAAAGTATTTATTGTCATAGATAGGACCATATTTCTTGCGAGTCTGCTGTTATTTTCCCTATATTGTGTATTTAATGATCACTCTCTTCTGCAGTTTCTCTTACCACAAAAAAAAAAGGGGGGGGGGGGG
>JANHGB010047921.1:19598-44928 GCA_026283785.1 Coracopsis vasa
CAAGGCCAGGTTGGATGGGGCTTGGAGCAACCTGCTCTAGTGGAAGGTGTCCCTGCCCATGGCAGGGGGTTGAAACTAGATGATCTCTAAGGTCCCTTCCAACCCAAACCATTCTATCATTTTGTGGTTCTGTGAGTTCCACAATTACATAAAACCAACTTTCATTAGTTGAACTTTTCAGTTACGTAGTGTTGGGAACTTGTTACGTTCTTGAGTGAAACTGGAACCATAAACTACCTGACAAAAGTTATCTGGGCTCTGCTTGCAAAACAAACTAGATCTTGGCATGAATAATCTATGTTTGACTTGGGTTCTCCAACCCTCGATTGCTCTTGCTAGGGGAGTTGCATGTAAACGCATGGGTTACATGAAAGCATGGCAGGAAGGCACCAGGAGCTCCTTTTGTTGCTGCTGGAATCAGTGTGGTGCTCACAGGCAGCCAGCTGAAATTCCACTACTGTGCACCATGGCATGTTGCTTTCACACAGGGGGAGTGCAGAGGTGAGCAAATGAATGCATCAAGATAAGACTCCAGGCAAAGTGCATTCCAGGAGCTCTTTGTTTGAGTCTTGGGCAATTTGGAATTATACTGATGTACAGTCAGTAATGCTTTTGCCTGGTTTTGGATTTTTTCATAGGAAATTCTAAATGGGAAAGAAGCACTGGATAAGCTCATCAGCAGACTGCTGGAGTTTGCAGAGATGGAGGCTGTCACTGAGTATCTAGAAAGTTTGCAGGCTGTGGAAGGAGGAGGCTGCTGAAGGCCTTGCATGGAGAGAGAGCAGAAATGTTGTGATCGGTAGGAAAATAGATGCATTTGTTAAATAAATCTATGCCTCTGTTTTTCAGGGTCTGATGCTACTCTTTTATACTTGGGTGCAAATGGGTTGAATTCATTTCAGCAGTCCTTGCAGAAAAGAACAAGCTTGGGGTACTGTGTGCGGATACCTTCTGTCTTGGCAGCATGGCTCTGTTAAGCTGGACCTCTTGACATATTGCAGCTGGAAAGACACAGAATCATGGTGATGGAGCAGAATAAATACCACATAGTGCATGTTTTGGAGGTGGGAGATGTTCCCTCCAGGTGAAAGAACCTCAGCTCCCCAGACAGTCTAGAATCTGGCCTCGTGAATGACTTTTAATGGGTGAGCTTCCTAAATGTAGTCCCTTCAAAATAACTGTGTTATGATGCTTTATTTTTTAGAATGAATATACAAAAGCAAAGGCAGCAGTTTTGAGGCCTGTCAGCTTGCTTCTAGCCACTCTTGGGTCAGCTTAGGGTGGGACTGGACCACATGCTGCAGTGGTGTGTAAAAGTAGGTGTTCTGGTTTCCAGCTGAGTTGATGAGATTCCAGGAGTTCAGCCATGATAGCAAGCAGCTCCCTGCTTTTTGGCAGAGAAAAGAAGTTCACAGTGTAATGTGTTTTAGGAAATGGGTAGCTCTGTAGTTCAGTTTCTGCCTTGATGACTTTGGGAATGTTGGCCTGTCCCTGAGGGTGATCCAGTTGCCTACAGAGCATTCGGACACAGCGGTTCAAGAATACTGATGTGTTTAATGTCACACAAACTCAGAGTGTTCTGCTGAACTGGGCTGACTTGCTACAACACAGTGGTTTTTATCCTGCTCTTCTCAGGTTATGCTATAAAGCTGCTCCTCTGTACAAGCTTTTGCATGTGAAGAATCAGTTCATTGTTATGATTTAAATTAAGCCTTGTTGTTGATTTATATTTGTACATCTGTTTTGTGATCACAAATGATACAGGACTGAGAAAATGACAATTATTGTAAGGAAAATAATCATTTTGACACTGAGGTTATCTAAATGGTGTAATTTTTACTACTGTATATTTAACAAACAACAGTTTTAACTTTATTCAGCTGTATTCAGAAAGATGGAACTTGAACCAGGAAGCAAGTAGGAAAACTTATCCTCAAGTTTCCCAATTCTGGAATTATTTTTCAATTCTTTGGCATGTTTGCACATTCTTATCAGCAAGTTTTGTCTGGCGATTTCTGACTTGCTCCCACCACTTTTAATTATGAAAGCTCTTGGGTTTGCTTGGATTTCTTTCAATGTATAGCCCTGTGAATCAATTGGGAAACATCACCATGCAATTTAACAGATATTGGGACACTTGAACTTTGACTTCTTGCAGTAAGCAGTTCAGAAATAAAACCTGCAGGAAGATCTGCAGCTCAGCTTCTACTTAAGGCAGTAACAGAAATGCTATGAACTAGTTTACATGCATTCCTCACCTTTTAAAAGTGCAGATCTTTAACTCTCAGGGCATCACCCGTCAACCTTAGAGGAGCACATATGAGGACTACTGAATGACAATCTGTTATCATCAGAAGGTTTATCCATTCAGGTACATTTGGAATGTTGCTGCAACAAACATCACCTGAATTCTGGTAAGAATTGTAAAATTAACAGTTTTAACCCAGGTCATTTGTTACTTGTAATTGATGCGCAGAACAAACCCATTTCCAGTAAGTGCTGAACGCGCTACTGGAAGGCAGCAGACACTTCTATTGGTGACCACAAAATTAAAGTATTTATTTTAAGAAGCATTCCCGCATTTCCATCCCTATTTTGGTTTTTCTTGACCCCACGCCCTATTTTTAACGGAATATGCACCTGTCCATCTCCCAGCTTGCCCTAATCCCCCTGAAGAGATGAACTACGGTAGCGGATGGTTCAAATGAAAACTTTATTCAGGGTCTTCATATAAACTCCACTTCAAGAACTTGCAATATTTGTAATTGCAACTGAGAAGCTGCTAAAGAGAAACCCACTGTTTAATGTTGCAGAGGATACCTATAAACTAAACCACTCGCTTCTCATTCACCTGCTCTTCTGCACTTACCCCTCTGTAATGAAGCCATTAACATTCACTCTCTTCAGCCCCCAGTCTGTGTAATGCTTTCTGCTGGGTTTTAACACGGGCTGTGTTTACTTCTACAGGTAAAGTCAAATCTGTGTTTGCTGACACTGTCTGAGAACCCTCTAGGGCAGATTCAGCCTTTTTCAGACTATTATTTGCACCGCTTTTTGCTCTGTAAAGAAACTTTCTATTCAAGCTATATCTCAAAACATTTCACAAAGCTCAATCTGTTTGTCACACAAACACTTCACACGATTTCTAAGTTAAACAATTAGGCAGGTAGAAGGTAAAGAGGACTTAAGAGGTAGATACAAGAGAGACTGAAGAGGTAACAGCTGACAAAGCAGAACCAAAGAGTTGCTGCAGCAGGTACAGAGACAGCTTTTGTACCAGCCAGCACAAGGATTAAAAACCCCACAGGAGGAATGGGATCTGTCTCAGAAAGAAGGATCAGTGAGAAAATCAGAAGAACACATGGGGTTGAAACAGCTTATGGCTGTTTGAGAGTAGATAAGGTTGTACCTCTCCAGGGCATGGTGCAAACAGGCAGCAGGAGCTGGGATGGGGAGACAGGGTTGCCTGCGTAAAACAGCGTGATGCTTCCCCAAATCCCAGTGGAGCAGAGGTGAGGTGAAGGGAGATGCTGGAGATACAGCACAGTGGTGATGTGGAGGTTTGCATAGCTGGGAATACTGGAGGAAGACTATTTGAAGAAGATAGCAATAATAAGACAAGTACTAAAAAGGGGAGGCACAACTCAAAAAGCAAATCAAGAAAACCAAGAAACATGAAAGTTTTTTACTCCCTTTCTGAGATACCAAAATTTACACTGAAGTAACATATTTTTCAAGCGAAAAGACAAAAAAAAATAAAGGACAAATGTTTTTATACAAGCACAGGTGAAATTAACTTGGATCCATGTCATGACCAGCCTTCCCACCTTCTTAATCTGAACACTGGGACTGGATGATGCCACAGCATAGATTTTCTCTATGATAGTCAAACACAAAGCAAACTTTACACTATTAAGAAAGTCTGGATTTCAATCTACAAATTCCCAGGTGGAGGGTTAAAATTTGGCTTCGCCTAAAGAGGAACAAGGAGTATTCTATAACCTGGGTCAAATAAGCAGGTCTCTGCACAGCTTCTGGTATAAAGAAATGTCCATCAAAGTAACTGCAAGATATTGCATATATGCATCAATTGCATATTGCATCAAAGTATATGCAGTATGTTTGCTTCTAAAAGCATCACCAGCTTTAGACAGACCCTCCTATAAAAACACACACACCAAAAAAAGCATCCTGTACTGCAAAGCTGTCTTTAGACAGACAAAACAGGGGAGAGATGAGACAAGGAAGGAAAAATACAGAACTGATTTGCTCAAACCCACACAAATGAAGCCATTGTCAGACACTGCAGTGACTCCCCTTTTCTCTCTGACTCTCCTCGTATTGCTAACAATGTCCACAGCAGCCTACAAAACAAGGAGCTTGCAATAAAAGGAGGCAAGGAGCTAAAAACATGCTGCATGACAGAAAACGGGTTAGCGAGGAAACAAAACACTCTTCCTCTGGTAGCACTGTTCTTCTCAAACAGAAAAAGGAACATTCCTTTACTGAAAGCCAGTGCAGCCAAGGCAGGATTAGCAGATGAGGAGCATAACTGTGGTAATACCTACAGGATTCCTACGGCAAATTCCAAAGGCAGAAGATTTTGCAGGGAGATAGCACAGGAGGGAGAGGGATCTGTGCAGAACATGTGTCCTGGAAAAGCAGCGTCTGCCTTAAATCTCACAAAAGACACTGTGTTTGTATCAAAAATACTTGGTTTAGATACACAATAAGGAAACTGAGTGACAGCACGGTGCAAAATTAAACTCTGGCTTTGGATAGATCCCATTTGATTCAACTGGCCCTTATTGTAATTTAAGGACAAAGAATGAACTGGTCTCTCCTCAAACTGACTCAGAGGCAGCAGGGAGCGGAGAGCTCTATTTCTTTGCGAAACACAGGCTTTAGAAGTCCCATCAGCAAAAGCAAGTGTATGGTATTTAAACCAACTTTACTATCAGTGAACAAAGAACGTTTAGTATCTTTTTCACTAGTGCTTTGCTTTGTCTGTTTAACACCGTAACTTGACAAAGACCTTTGGTTGATATTACAACTAGCAGCAGCTCCTCAAGGAAACAAGTTTGGAACACTTACTTCCAGATGGTTTTAAACACCTTGAGCAGCTTAGTTACAGGTATCTCAAATCACTACCTATGACCACTTCAATGTGACAAAATTTTTAAGGAAAGATGTTAATATTTTGGGAACCTCACTATAAGAGAAAAGATGAGCTCCTCAGAGATTTAAAAGTGGAGCCTACAAATAAAACTCCTATACTACTGTGCCAATAAACAATGAAATCACTTTACAGAGGTCCTACAGAAATACACTTTAGGCTTGGAGTAACAGAAGCAGATGAGTACAGCAGTATAAAACAAGTTTGTAAGGAAAAAAATGATTGTGCTTGGAAGGAAAGCAGGATCAGCTGTTAATGCAGCAGCTGGCAATGGCAGAGCAGCAGAAAGAGCTGGTTGTGCTGGAAAATCACGGGGTGCCAACAGCAGGCGGCATGATGCAGTCATGTGAAAGGCAAATGTGGTTTAGGGCCACATGTATCAAGAGTCACTTCCAGTAGGCCAAGGAAGTATTAGTGACATCACCCATGGCCTTAATCTTCCTTGAACACAGAGCCCAGGCAAACTCAGGCTGGAATAGGTGAAGAGAAGTGGTGGTGGTGGAGTGCCACACAAAGACGTGTTATGTGATGCTGAAAAGACACGATGGATTCAAGAGGAGGAAAAGCGAGTTAGCTGAAGGACAATACTTGTGTAAATTGAGAGGAAATGCACATAAACTTGTTACAAACATACGGAGGCTCCAAGCTGCTGCAGTAGTGTTCAGACATGAACAAAACCTGAAAACTCTGCTTTTTAAAGAAACCTGACAACCCCTCCTCAGCAGAAAGGACACTTCTGCTCTAGCCTGGCATGTGAGGTCTTTCATATAGAATACTTGTTGTACATTCTTGCATGTATGCAAAAATGTATGAGAGCATCCAGTACACATCCAGCATCTCTAAATGACAATCCAGGGCTGGGTATTACAGGAAACTTTCAAATTTCTCAAAACAAACATCAGTAGAAATACAAACAAGCCAGAGAGACACACAGGGTTAAACACAATACTCAATTCTCTTCTATACGTAGACAGAACATCACAGAATACAAAAAAGACCTTGGCATCCTTTGTAAGACATGATAAACAGATTCCCCATCTCACGCTCCTTTCTCTGCTGGTAGGATGGATTAACAGTTGTTTTCTCAGCAGTTACCAACTCCATTTTGCTGCAGCTGGACTCTGACAACTGTTTTAACTACACCCTCTGGTTTTGGCTGTGATGCTCCTGAACAAAACACTACAAGCTTTTAGGAAGAGACATATTTTTTAGTGGGTTCATGATTTGAACATTTGTGGTCCACTGTTTGACACCTGGAGAAGCAATGAGTGGAGCTGTATCCTTACACAATGAACCCTGATCATGCTAAACACAGAGCAATCCCACCTACTGAAGAAATCGAACCTACAGGCCTTAAGAAAATGTCCAAGCCATTGTGGACAGTACAGCCATCAGCTCTACTTATCCATCTTCTGTTTTCTCTCCTATGGTACTGAGAATGATGAAACTTCAATACACTTAACCGCTCGCAGTTTAGTCAGTCACTGCAACTATTCAATACACTCCTCTTACAACAGACAAAATCCATCAACCTCAAAAAGGGTTCTGCATGCTGTAGCAGGGCCAGGTCTTTGGAATGTTTTGTCATGAAAGGGACATTTTGTCGTGTCAGGAAAAGAGATAAAAAAGAAAATAAGACCAAAAAAAGAAAACTTGATGTGCAAAAAGAAGGAAAAGCTCAAGCACAGACAACAATAAAGTAAAATACAACAGGAAGACACCACAGAAATATCTGCTCCAACAGGCTCTGGGGCTGTAACAGAAAGTTAAGATTCATCCTATTTAAACCTTCTGCAGAGGTTTAACACATTTATTGTGCACATATACAAATGATTTTCCAAATGTCACTTGGAATGAGTGGCACTGATGTGACTAACTCCTCTAGAAACAGCTTTCATCAAAGGATCACTGTGAAATGTTGGCAGTCTCATCACCTACTCTTCTGCAAGCGATTAGCCAAAGGTTAGTAAGCACAGTATTTTTACTCATTAGCTGGGGAACTACTCCACATAATCAATCTTGGGGGATGATTTTACTCTCTAGTACATGTCATTGATCCAGTTCCTCTGTGAAAACAAAAGGTCTGCATCCTTTCTGCCAGATTAAGGATGACTACGTTCTCTCAGAAAAGGAGTAAAAAACCTTATGCAACGTATTTAAAACAGCTTACCCACAGCAAACTGAACTTAGATTGTACGGATAAAATAGATGTATTTACAATATTGCATAAGTAACAGAACAGAGACTTCCATTCCAAGATCAATCACATCAAAACAGAATTAAAAAATATTACAGCTCACGTTTCAATCCCTATAAATCCTTAATTTCTATCCAACATCTTCTTTATAAAAGCCTGCTTAAAATATTATACTTTTGATTCACTCTTGCTTCAACAGAATCAAGTATTATTTGTTAAGTGTTACTGATCACTCAGTCTCTGTCTTAAGTTCCTAGATTTTCCATTTTCAAATTTCCTCTTTTTAAATGTTGGCACCCCTTCTGTCAGCTCTCCAAGGGAGGTGACTGTCTTCTCTTTAAATATCACTGTCGCATCGTCTAGATCTTCTGCCACTGGGGGTGGCAGACTGTCACTCTCTGTACTAGGAAGCTCCAGGTCCACTTTTTCACTGGGAGAAGAGAGGAAAACATATAAGGATTAATCTACACGGAAAAAACAGCATGGTGTACTTCAGACAGCAACATCCATATTTGATTATCAAAGCAGCTTTGAGCTAGATGCAGTATTCTAGCCAAGATCATGACAGGCATCACCATCATGACAGGCATCAAGGAAAAAACATGCTCTTTGCTTCCTCTGTGTGGGCTGCCCTGAAAAGTAAAAAACTAATACCTCATTGTGTACACAGCTTATAGCATGGCCCGAGCACTCATTATGTAAATAGTCCTGCAAAAGACAACAGGGCTGCATGTGTGTAAATTTAAAAGACAGTAGTCAGTGAGCAATTAGCGATGCTTCACTGCCAAAATGCTACAGAGTAGTTTTCCACAGATGTCCATCCCTGAGGGTCTGCATGACAGAAGAGAGAACAGGCTTACCAAACCAGCCAGTGACCCCAAGTTGGGAGGAACAGCTTTGGAGAACAGAATCACAGCAAATACTGATCTGAACAAATCAAAGACACCATCTAAAAACAACCAGTTGGTTTTAAGAGGTCAACAGCAAATCACTGTGTTCTAAAAGAATAACCTGTGGCACAAGCATATGATGGAGAACAACCCAACAGTTGGCAGCAAATGATCTTAATTACAAGTCCATCGGGCATCACACCAGTATAACTCTGCTACGAAGAGATACACATTGTATTCCTGGCCAATCCATACAAGAAATCCTTCAGTACTACTGAGTGCGCCTGATGTTGACTTCTGTACTGTACGTGGCTTCAAGTCCCATGCTTTGAGGAAGACACGGACTGGATCAAGCACCCAAAGACAGCCACGAGAATGACAGCAAGTCAAGAAAACATGACTGTTGCAGTGTCCCGAAAATACAAACCTCTGGAAGTGGTTGCCATTGTGCCTAACCTCAGTTTAAAGTAAATAACAAACAACTGCATTTCTCTCCTTTACATGTGTGTATATCTCAAGCCTGTGTGTTCACCTACAGACTGATACATAAGGTTCAGTAGCTGAAAGCACTTTTTATAAGACAGTGCTTTCCAAAAACTGAAAGAACTTATCATCTCTGGAGTCAAGGAGCAGTTAGCTGGTCCAACACAGAAGGTGTTATGTGAACATTACAATCTCCAAGGAAGTAGATCAGTGCTGAATTTAGTTCCAACACTGTCAAAACTGTCTGCTGAATAATTTACAACTAAAACGCTGGAGAATGGGGTGAGTATGAGGGAAAGGACAGTTTTCCTTCTCCAAAACCTAGCTTCTCCAGACTCCTAGAGGGCCCCACAACAAGAAACTGGCTGTAAAAGGCAGCATGCTTCACAAAAATAGTGAGCCAGCTCAAGCACTGTGCAGTAAAACCAAACCAAACCAAACCTCCTGATCACAAAAACATCTGCAGCACATCGGCTGGACATGGAAGAGAGACAGCTTCCAGATTTAAAATGGGATAACTAGATTACATGTTTTGTCTTTCATCTCCTGAGTTAAGTCATTACAGAAAGTGTCTGCCACGACATTATAAGAGCCTCCAGGACTTACCCGCAGTGACAGCAGTAAAGGTTGTAGTGGATTTTGTTTTGGTTTTGCTTAACTGTTTTGAAATGAGGCAAATGAGGGAATGGGAAACAGCTGAACCAACTCTTTTACTGCAATACTGGGTGAAAATTTGAAGTGTCTTTTCAACCATGTCCTTCAAGTGAGAAGCTAGAGTTAGTACAACACCACAAAGTGAGAAAGAATTCACTGCTTGTGGAAGTAACTCAGCTGAACACACCAGGCGTAGATAGAAATTGCTTGGAGTCTGACAAAAAGCATACTCCTTATGTCAGGCACTCCTGATCCCGTAAGGAAGGAATTCAAAGCAATGCTAACCCAGTATGATCAAGATAAGGTTGCTTGGTGGTCCTAGAAGACCAAGATACATCTTGAACTCCGGGCAGAGTTAGCCCACCTAATTACTCATCAGAAAGAAACAGAGTTTAGCCTGAAAGCTGGAGGCCCTGAGAAAGCTGCCTATGCTGTTCCGAGGCTGGAAGCAGAGGAAGAAAGAGTCATGAGAGCTCCTGAGGCAGCTGAGCCAGATTGTTGAAGGAGACGCTGTTAAGGAACATAAGCTTAAGAGTAACTACCTTTAAATAATTGATACTCAGCCTCTAAGAAAAATTATGGATGACAATGATCCTTTAAATCACTTCAATTTAGTCTGTAATCATGGTGAACTTCTACACTAAAACAACCCACCACCCACTATCTGCCATGGAGTGCTATTACTTCAAATAATTCCTTTGGAAAGAATTGTATTTGGGCTACATTTCCAATCCCTGCAGTGTTAATTCTGCCAGAATTCAGAAGAAAAACCTTCAGTTCTTTCAAACAAGTATGCTGGAAACAAGTACCATGAAAATAACTATGATAAACATTTCCTCACCTCGGTTCTTCCTCCTCCTCTTCTTCTTTCTCTTGAATTGCTTTCCATTTTCCATAAGGATTGGTCTTGCTAGATGTGTCACCGGAGGCTTCTTGGGAAGGGGATGAACTCTCCTCTTTATCAGCAGTTTCTTCTGACTTAACTTCTCGCCATTTCCCATAAGGACTTAACTTCTTAGCTCTGGGAGACTTTTTCCCTTCCTCTGATTCTTCGCCATTATCTCGTTTCCTCTAAAGAGGAAAAAACCCACCTTAAGCAAAAATGCCTAAATAAAAACACAATGTACCTTTATTTTACGTCTTTGATTTACCATTACCTACTATTCATACTTTTCAACCAAGAGTAACTTGAAATGATAAACTCATACTGTCATAAAACTTACTTGAAAACAAAGCTTAGCATATGTAAATAAAAAGTAAGAAGCAAAAATTCACATACAGCTTTCTGTGCTGCAGATACACACACTTTAGAGCTAATACCTGGTAGTAGTTTACACTGATGCAGAAGTACAAACATACATATTTTAGAATTAACACCTGTCTGTGAACACATTTTATGTTTAAACTGAGAAACAGTTACAGAAAAACCATTTGACCCAACCACAGCCACAATCATAAGCCTTTATCGTAAGTTTTAAACCTGAAGACATATATCAATATATTTGATCCAGATTTTGTACTACATGCTGCCAAAGTTTTTCTCAATTAATAAGGAAATTACACCCATGTGATTTTCAGTCAAAAGCTCTCCCTGAGGGTCTCTGGGCAGTCACATTTACCAGTGAAGGTTTGAAGTCATCCTCACACTGCAATCCAAACCACTCTGTGGATTATTTCAGCGAGATGACAGTAACCTTTCTCAGAGAACACCACATCTCTTGCAGACTTCAAGCTGCTTCAGGTGGGCTGAAGAGGAAGATCATGCTTTCTATTCTGGAACAGTGCCACTAATGGGCCAAATGATTGAATAAAGATTCATTTGACTTTAAACAAGTGCAAACTTCTACTTTCAGTCATATGGTTTAACCTAATTACAATGAGTACATCCTATCACAACACATAAATCATCTTCTATTAGAAAATTAATACTGTGTGTAAAATAAATCTAAAAACTTGCCTTGAAATTTGTTTCCGAACTCTGTGCTTCATTCTCACTGTCTTCTGAGTCTGAATCAGATGTTTTGGAATCTGTTTGACTCTTCCCAGTTGAAGAGGAAACAAAACCACTTGGTTTCTCCCACGTGGATACTGTCCAAAATATTTGAACAATCACATTACTTATGTTTCTAATTCTGATCTGGCATTACCTTTCATAAGGAGTGCTGTCTTATGCAAAAATACAGCAAACAGTTTAGCACAAGGCTTTTGCCATTATTCGATATGTTTGTTTTAATAAACATAATCAGAAAGATAACATTTCACTTCCCAGCAGAGATACACTTATGACAGCTGAGTTTACTGTTGTAAAAAAAAAAAAGCTTGTTTTAATTAGTGCTTAAGAAAAATAACATAAATGGTGAACTGTGGCTTGCAAGACTATGATCATCCTTTTGCATGACAAATTGCCCTCTAGAGGTGTCTATCTGATTTGCGTTGTCCATCGATTACAAAGCCAGAATAAGGTAAACTGTAACTGCAAGCCTCAGCTCTTCATGTAGATAAACCCCTTCTCTGTGCTACCTGGCTCTGTAACATTAGGTCAGTCTCTAATTAAAGAGCTATCAATTAAATACAAACATCAATCTGAAGAGACATGGGAGTATGTACAGGATGTGACCTCACTTTCAACTTTTTAGTTGGAATTTGCTGGTACTATACAGGCAAATAGACTGAGAGGAAATATTTAAGTAAAGGTTGACTCAATGGTCTGAAAACCAGTTTTAGTAACAAGGCAAAACCAACTTTCAATCTGGATTTTTATATAAGCTTTCAAATTTAATAAAACTCTCCAGTTATTTTATCTCTTTCCAAAGAAATCCCCAACTGAAACCAACACTTAACATGTATCTTGAAGAGGTAAAGGTGTAAGAAACTGGTAATGAGTGACTTTACATGACCAGAACAGTCTCTTAAGGGCACTGCTGTCACTTTGGAATCTCACAAGCCAAAATTTTACCAAATATGATGATTACAAAGACATTCTTCATGAGTGTCATGTGTCCGTGAAGAACTTGAAAAAACAACACAGCCAAAGGCATAAAATGTCCCTGAGCTTAGAAGGCAATGTTTAAAAATAATCAGCATCTCCTTTGGCTTTCAAAAGAAGAAATCACAAATCATTTGGGCAGGGGAGTGGCACATTGGAAAACTGGAAGTTTTGGGTTTTTTATTCTATTCTTGGCATCGTTAGGAATGCCACTTCATACCCAACAGCAGAAGGAAAACTCATATCCAGAATAAAATCACTTGCTCTCCAGAGAGGCATCAGTGACCTCAAAATTATTCCAACGGATTTAGAAAACAGATGCCTGTTCTGAGGGAGTTACCATGAAGTTCCCCATGTTAGGGAAAAGAACGGGGAAAAGAAGTAGGAGGCAAGATGCTGGGCACTCTTATCAGTGCTGTGTCAGTAAGAGGAAAAGTTTAGGAGATTCTTAATTAGTCCTACATACCTGCCAAAACAAAATCCTGCCCCTTTCTGGTTTCCAAACTATAATTTCAAAATATATGTAGAAAAGGAGAACACACAGCTCAGAGTTACAAGTTGAATGTCAGAAAAAACCTATTATGCACAAATGTATACACACTGACAATACAGCTATAAAGCCAGCACTGACCTAAGCAACAAGTGCATTTCGACTAAGGTAGGAGCTAAAAACTTCAGAACTTAGTAATACCCTTAAAATGCAGTTATTTGCAAAACAAAGTGCTTTTCTGAAAACCCTTTCTTCTGAAACAGAGCTTAACTGGAAAACAAGCTCTCCTTACCTCCTGTTTGTGTGTTGTAGTAGTAAGTATGACCATCTTCAGTGACACCCTCTACCCACTCCGCTGTCTAAGGAAAAGATACAGGAGAAATTAAAACAAGTTTCAAGGGTCAGCCAAAGCATCACTTATAAGACTATTCAACCCCTGAGTCTCTTTTGTTTGTGATAATTTTCCTGTTTTAAAGCTTGAACGCCTGAAGTTGTTAGGAAGTATTCCCTTTGACTCAAATGAGACTGAATTGTTTAACTTAAAATACTGCAAATGCACACACACATTTTTTTTCAAGCAGTGGATAATTAGCATGAGGCAATATAACACATGTTGCCATACACTTCAAATTATCGTACAGGCCATTATTTTACATGGGGTTTATTTTCCAAAGTGTTCACCCCTGAGGTAGTAATTTCCTGTGTCATTCTCTTTAGTGGAGGTTGACTCCACCACTTCCCTGGGCAGCCTGTTCCAATGCCTGACCACCCTCTCGGTGAAGAAAGTTTTCCCAGTATCCAATCTGAACCTCCCCTGGCGCAGCTTGAGGCTGTTACCTCTTGTCCTATTGCTTCCTACTTGGGAACAAATGCTAACAAGCATGATGTCGATCTAACTGAAGTTGCAGGTAGTCTTCAACATGCCTTTTCATTACTCTGTTCTCTCCACCTCTTATGATGTTTGAGCAGCAAGCTAATGTGCTGTAAACCAGGGAGAGCCTGTGAAACTACACTACATATTGCAAGCATGCCCTTTAATTTCTGGGCAGTGAGTCCTTGTAAGAGATCTGGAATGTTCCCAACATCTTTAGCTCAAACTAAATAAGGAGCAATCAAGTGGTTCTTTTTAGCAATAGCAAAAATAACTCAAGACACCACAAAGTCACTGAGCAGGGTGAGGGAGGAATGACAAAATACAGCCATGTGGCATTAGAGAGATATCCGAGGGTGAACGTGTGCTTTTATGATAAAGCTGAGATGAGGTAACTTCAAATTGTTGCCAGGAAGGCAGCCCCTCCTCTCCTTGATCTGCTCTACCCACACTGGCATTTCCCTGATTACCCTCAGAGCTGATGGTAAGGAAATAAGCTTACAGAGCACTAACCTAAACTCTGATGTCTTCACTCCCTGAACTAGTTCACTGTCAAGGCAAACATGCACCAAGGACCACACAAGATTAGTTACAAGACCACATCTTTCAGTGGAAGGCTACATTAAGACTGGCTCATAAATACTGCAAAGCTATACCCTGACTGAAAAGATAAAGACTTCACATATACTTCGTGAATTGATTCATTGCCTAAAAATATCCCCAACTAAAACCATTTTCTCCTCTGACTGTAAGTTAACCAGTACCAAGCACAGGCTACCTTCTGAGATGTACAGAATGGGAAGCACTCTGAAAAAGCCAGGCTTTTTTTGATCTTTAACATAAAATCCAACATTGGCAAACAAAACTGACCTTAAATCATATTGTACTTATGAGACCTATCTTGAAAATGGGGAAATGGAACATAACGTCACAGGAGTGTAGAAATCCTATTTTTAATGTTCTGAACCACAAAAATCCTGGGTGATATGTATCAGGGGAAAGCCCATTAGTAATAGGAAGAAATCAAGGAATGGTTTGGGTTGAAAGGGACCTTAAAGATAATCTAGTTCCAATGCCCCTGCCATGGGCAAGGGACACGTCTTTCTGTCCTTTGTCTATTCTGCAAGTGTTCCCATGTCTTAAATAAGGAAAATAAAGTAACATGCTAAAAGGTTCCTTACACATAGGTTCCATGACCATGGAACTATCTGACAGTGCAATCTTCACGTTTCCTAAGAGAAAGGATTCTTTCTCTTATGTGTAAGAGCTGTGTAAGATATATATATATTTTTTTAATTACATTTCATTTGCAAAAGGTTGAAGAGAATTTATTCACAATTTCCCAAAAGTTCTCAGTTTTACGGACTGAAGCATGAAAAAGCACATTCTGCAAAAACACACTCACCACCATCATTTCTCTTCCCTTGATAAACAAATTAGCCAAAAATTGGTATATTAAAATCTCAGTTTCCATCAAGTATATCATAAAACATTCTATACATTCAGTTTTTCTTTTCCTAAGTTTTTGAAGAGGAAACAATTTATCTTCTGCAGTCAAAAGACTTGCAAATTGCTTAGCTTATTTCTGAAAAGTGTTTGCAAGGACAAAGAAAAGTATGAGTAAGAGTATTTCATTACCGCTTTTGAGTTTGGAGAGTTGCCTTGGAATCCTTTAGGTTTCTCCCACTGTGATTCTTAAAAAACCAAAAAGATATTCATCCATGATTCAATCCTGTTTTAATAATCTTTAAGAAAAACAGATCTAAAGAATATGATATGACACTGATGTGTGCACACATACAAACAAGTAATGTAGTAAACAAAGAAGTAAAATCCTCATTGGAATATAAATCACCCTCAAGCAAACCATGGTATGAACAATAAACAGAAGTATCACAACTAAAGTTGACTTTACTGGGACTAACCACCTTCAAGACTCTGTTAAACTATGGCTGATACATACATTAATACTGGAATTTTGATACAAAGGAGAGTTGTTTTTTTGTTTGCTGGGGTCTTTTTGTTTGGTTTGGTTTGGGTTTTTTTAGTAAGAAACTAAACACAAGATTTTTATCTTTTGACAATTACCTTGTATGAGGAAAGACTATGGTAAAAACTCATGTCAATCTTTAAATTTTTAAGAAACAGTTTGTAATATTCCCATTAATCATAAAAGAGGGTTGCTTTTAATGCTGTAAAGTAGATCATAACACATAGCTCCCCAACAGAAGTCAGTTAGATAAATCCTGTAAATGTGGAAAGAAACAATCAGACAGCAACCCATAACTGCTCTCATTTACTTGGGCACAATGAATTTATTCCACATTCCTGATCAGAACACTTCTTTAGGAAGAACATAGCTATCTTTCGTATACTTAACTTCTGAAAGGCTAAACACTTCCAGAAACTGTGGAATTACTGCTTTCTTTCATTACTAACAAACAGGAAAACCAGTCTGAAAATCTAGATGCTAATGTCTTGAATGTTAAATATCAAAACTCCATCTAATTGTTCACATTTTAATAACCAGCTTACTACAGAAAGAGCAGAAGAGTAAAGAAACGCAGGTAGTCTTTTCTCATTTATATCCAACAGCTGTATCTGCATTTGCTCCTCACTAGTTCTTACCTCCTGTTTTGGTGTTGTAGTAGTATGTATAGCCTTCAGGAGATAACCCTTGCACCCACTCCTTCGTTTCTGTTTTTGGTGGCACTGAGGTGTCCGGAGATGACTTTTTTTTCTTTTCTTTCTTTTCCTTCTTTTCCTTCTTCTCTTTCTTTTCTTTCTTTCCTTTAGTTTCCACCGTGTTACTCTGCATTTTACTCTGTGTCGAACTGGGACCTACATCATCTTAAAGAAAACAATACTCCCTTTTTAGAAAAGAGTAATAATGTAAGCTTAAATATTAGTGACTCTTGAGCAACAGTAAATAGGACGTTTTGTTCTTATGAGTTATATTCACTCATTAGCAGTTCACAGAATCTTGCATTGTAGCAATATTATAGTAGTGTAAGAAAGTCCAAGTATCAGAAGATCAATAACATAAAGAGAAAAACCGTAAGGACCGAAGAGCTAAACAACAACAAAAACGAAACTAAGAAAGTTACGAAAAAGATAGTTCTACAGAAGCTTAAAACTACAAACGTTTTTTAACGGAAAATAAGTTGTCACATGGAACAAAGGTAGTTGCTGAACTGCAAGCTGAGTAGGATATTCTCACCTCCACTGTTAAGACACCAGTGGGAACCCAACCTCTCCTACTCAATAGGAACTTTTGTCTCCAACTGGCATAAGTGACACAAAATTAACCAAAGGAAGGTGCACTGCTGATTCAAAGCGTCAACTGCAGCTTCTTTTATGTTATCTCATTGTTCAATTTTTCTAGTCCAAACTGGATTGTTCCATGGACCAGAGGACACAGTAGCTAACAGCATTCTGTGCTGTCACTTCTGCTACAGGCAATTTGCAGGCTCCTCCTTTTTTCTTTTCTTTTTAATGTGCAAACATGGTCCTGGAGTCCTCTCCTCATGTTCCTAAAAACTAATTTAAGAAAAAAAATCTTTCCTATTCAATATTCTTTCAATTCTGTCTTTAATCTTCTGGCAGCTATATGAACTACCTGGCTTTATTCCAAGCCTTTTCATATCCTCTTGATAGGCTTTCATTGCAGCCTCCTCCATTGCTGCAAATTCTTTTGACATGTTTTCTTCTTCTTTTGCTTTTTCCAAACTTTTCTTTTTAATCTAAAACAAAGAAACAAGAAAATAAGTTAAACAAATTTGATAATGAAAGAGATTAAAAATAAGCATTTGTTCAATTAAGATATCCAAATTACCTCACTAATTCTTTTTGCCACATTTTCTTTATGATTCTTTCCTCTTTCATGAAAATCAATGCTCTTCAGAGAGAAAACCAAGAAAAAATTGTAAGTATTATGCAATTTTAATTTCATTAATTTTAGCTAAAATCTAGTTAGACTAAACTTAGTTGAACAAGCCTAAACGTAACTGGTCTGAAAGCACTTCCAGCAAACACTACAGCTACAAAATGGCTGTAGGAATTAAGGAACACTGAGAAACGCTCAACTTGGAAGTTACAAAATATCAGTAATGCTCCGAAATGGTGACATAAAATTTCATAGTCTGTATTTCTGAGATCTAAGTTTTTTTCAAATGATACTGTTTATCACACATAGAGACAAGTAACAGGAAATCTGGGCTCCCTCTCCATGCTATTCTTCCAAGTGTCATCCCTTGATTTTTTTTCTTACCCTCTCTGTTTTCATGGAAACTTTTTAAAACCATATGGGTTATACAGCATTCCAAATATTAGCTAGGCTCCTTAATTAGACTACCTCATGAACTTAAACAAGTCTGCAGGTCCATAGACATGAGAAAGGGAGAGGAAAAGGCAAAGTGGGAGAGGACCTGGGTAACGGAAGACAACAGAGCAGTCTGCAAGCCAAAAAGCTGCCAGAAAGACTGAAGCCAGTAGGAACTGGAAGGAGTTCAGAAGCTGTACAGGGGCAACAGTGGAAGTCCTCATGTGGTTCGCACAAAGAACATCTGAGCTCATTTAGGTGTTCAGATGTTAAGTGCCTGAGCCTGACCTAGTAACTCCAGAATTTCTTTGCATGAACCCATGTGCAGAAGATGCACTTCCAGGGCAAGATTCATGTCATTTAAAAGCAGACTTTGTAAGTTCCTCAGATCCCTCCCCTTTAACATGTATTTCTCTTCACTGACTACAAGAAGGAACCTAAACCAATTAGCTCACGCTTGTCATTCCGAGCTGCAGGTATCTAACTGTAAGCCAGATGAAGCTCAGCTCCAGGACTACCCCTGGCACTGAGTCAGGAATGCAAGACTTAATTTCTAAGTAAGAAACCAACAGGTCTACTATTCTGCAAAAGGCATCTGCAAGTCAGAAACACCTTTCTGTAATCCAGTAACATTTCTGTGGGCAGTCTGTAATTAAAGAAACCTGCTTTAAATGCTTAAGAGTGCTGGCTGTACCAGGCCTACTGTATATAAACAGTACATATGCCAGGTTTTGCTTTCTACTTGCATGTGAAGGCCAGGAACAGGCACAAAGTTTCAAGACAGATCAAATGTTAAGTTACAGAACTTGAAAAAGCAGGGTCAGATAATTCAGTTCTTATCTGTATTGGCAAGTAGAACGGCAGACACCACTTTGTATGCATGTACCTGGCTCCCACATAACATATTTTAAATATCACGAGTATCACAAAGGCATTTTTTAAAACCAATTTCATGCATCAATACATTAGTATCAAAAGTGATGTCAAAAGCCTGTAATTCAAATTCTTAGTATTTCAAAATCATTGACATATTATGGTAGACCATCATACAGGTCTGTTGTCAGCTATCCAGCACTTGCAGTAATCGCAGAATTTTTTTGGCTGAGATTTCCAGTAATCGGCCCTGGGGAGAGAAAAAAAATAAGTATGTATAATCTGAAACAATAATCAAAGCCACAGGTCTTTATAGAGATATATAGCTTAAGAAACTAAATCTACTCTGCTTTGGGTGATCGTATTGTTTAGTATTGGGATTGTCCCCATCTGACCCCTGCAGACTGCAAGATTTTCACAATGGAGATGCTGCTGTAAGAACCAGAAACACATGAAAAGGCAAGCTAGAGATACACAAGCAGTTCTAGATATTCTACTAAACACAAACTGTGCAACTTGCACTTTACATAAATGCTTTATGTTTTTCATAGAACTGCATGCAATAAATGTGTCTAAGTGTAAAATGTTAGATTTAATGTCAAAGTCTGCTTTAGATACTGTACACAGTGCAGTGCAAAGGCAGTACAAAGGTGCAGTTCTGGACAACGTGAGCTGCTGTGGGGAATCCTGGACCAGATTCTGACCTGTGGGGTCACAGACACAGCAGTAAATTGTTGGGATGTTTCAGTGTAAAAATTCCAGTAACTTCTCAAACATGCAATTTAGATAGGTCGCATGCGTGAGGAAACTTGGGGAAAACTCTTCAGAGCTCAACAGTTAGCACATAAAAAGTATTTAATAATAAAACAAATAAGCCCTCCAATGGCTGTTTTGTCATCAAAAAACACTTTGTAATGCTAGATGAGGCTTGTGAAATAATTCAATTTCTTGTTAGCTTGCAGCAACAGAGGCAATGCTTTGGTTCAACAAAAAGACTGCTCTTAAAATGGAAAAGAATGAGGGGTGAAAACAAAAATATTTCAAGGTTACACTGAGAATATTAAAAAAGATCAATCTGAAACCTGAATCATTGCCTTTGTCTGAAGACGGACACAGTTCAAGGAAAATGCTTCTTGACACTTTTATTTGATAAAAACAAAACTTCTTCCATGCACAGCGATAGCACCTTCAACTCTAACACATGCAAGCACATCTTTCATTACTAGAAACAAACCTCAACTCTTAAAATTCAAACAGATATCGAAATACATACTCTGACCAGTGCTTACTGTAAAAATACAGCTGCGCAGATGCTACAATTATTTAAAAGTGTATGTATGAAGGATATGCTCTGCAAAAAAAAGAATTCAACCTATAAACAATAGTGTGTTAGCAATTAACAGCTTTTCCAGCAGTTTTCTGGAAAGCTAGAAAGGAGCATCCCTTGATTTGAACATAAAGCTGCTCATCCCTAAAATGTAGTACTTTAAAACTGGGTGATTACTTAGTCACACATTTAATTAAATGGCTTTTGAGATTTATATATCAAAATGCATTACAGCCAAAGTCTGAAAAAAACAGCCTAGTGGGAGGAAAAAACTCAGAGCTCAGAAATACCTCAAGGCCCTTTTTCCTACTGGAGCTATAGCTCCTAATTTGTCTCTAAATCCTTTGACATCATCTCAAATAATGCTCCAGCTGAAAGCTGAGTTACCCTTCCTAAAGCAACAGACCAGTTCTGACAGAAAACACATGAACTGTACAGCCTCACTGCATCTTTCGGATATGCAGGAACATCTGTGTGCTTCCAAGTTTGACCTAACAGAGCTGCCTCTTTCTCTTCAACAGAATCAAGTATAAGTGCTAAAATTAAGACTGTATAGCTGCACCCACCAAAAGTCAAGACTTGAGAATGTGATGAGCTGTATTTTCACAGCTGTTTTTTCCATGGATTCTTTCCTAAATGCTACCGGACATCACATCTGTAGCAAACCACTGCAGCTATATAGAGTCATCATGCTGGAGAACCTGAGGGCACTCCTGGGGATTAAGTATAGATCCAGAAGCTTTTTGTCTTCATCTCCTATTGGTTTTGATAAAGACGGGCTGGCTCTCTGTTGTTATATATAAAAGCAAACTATACTGTCTGTGCAAAAGACTTGATATCCTGGGAACCTAAAATCCTGCATGTCATGATTAATGAATTGTGGAAATTATGGTCCCAAGATTTTCCAGCTTGAGTTCATAACTATCCAAAAACCAAGCTTGGCTGAAATGGAATAATATTTGCCATTTTAACAACAGTGGAGCCTGCAAAGCACCAATAGTGCTGCAATGAGAGCAAGCCAAAGAGAAGTGTTTGGAAAGGAACAGCAACTGAAGCAAAATCCCACTTCAGTGAGAGGCTGCTAGCACTTCACAGGCTCTGGTCACAAACCTGCAAATTAATCCAGATCAATGACAACGTTTCAGTATGCGATTATTTTATTAATCTGCCAAATACAACCTTGAGAGTAGATGCTGTTAAAGTGGTACAGAGGTTTCTTATACTTGAATAATTGTGTACAAATCAAGGGAAACACAGTTATTTTTAAAAGTCATTGCAATCAAAACTGTACAGCTTTTAAGACTCCCTTTCTTCTGCCTGCACTTCCATCAGTGAAGGTTAGTTCTTGTTTTCAGCTTTACAGCTGGACTAACCTGCTAAGGACCAGAAAGCTGACCAGCTAGCCAGTACCACCACAACAACCTTCCTTCCTGCCACTAAAACAAAGAGACAGTCCAGAATGCATCAAGTCTGGCTTCTCCAGGTTTGCAGGGCTGAGGTTCAGTACCGCACACATTTACCTAGGTCCAACTCCCAAACAGGAGCTTGGTGACATGGACTCAGAGAGGTATCCAAGTTTCACTGTGAAGCTCTATCTCCTGGGAAGGGTTGTGACAAAGTCCAGTGGGACCTTGGTTTTCCAGAACTGAGCAAGTTCAGCTTGGCAACCAGCTACTGGGCACCCAGGGAACAGAGCAGCTCAGATAGTCAGGTACTGGGCAACTGCTGGACAAACTGCTGTAAACCTTCAGCCATTTGGAAGAAATTTGCGTCTCCTACAGAGCAATGATCTTTTTTCAACTTCTATTTGTCAAACCACTCAGGGGGCAGAATGTGCAACAGTTCAACAAGCTAAAGGGGAAGGAGGAAAAAAGAGAGAGTAAACACCAAGCTGTTCTTGAGACTTTAATGAAATGACGGAACTCTTTGCTGCAAACAGTTGTAGGGTGCAAACAGCATCAGTATTAAAATCATTTTCAGAGTTCTGAAATTCATTTAAAACTTCAGAGGGAGTGAGAACATGGGGAAGAACAAGTAGCAACTCTGCATGAACAGCACCTGCCACATTCATCATTTCACAAGACAAGAAAACACTGAAATCTCAGAGAGAAAACTCAGAAACTCAGGTATTTTGACTTTGCATATTCATTTCTTGAGCCATGAGATGAATGCAGCCTACGCTGCAGTGACCCATTTACACACTCCAGCACGTGAACCATGCGTTTGGGAGCACACAAAAGGGGACAGGTTCTGTTGACAAGGCTCAGAAAGTAACCTGCAGAGTAACGCCAGCAGTAGTGGGGTCCAGGGCCCCAAACCCAGCCAACTGGCGAACTGCTTCTCCCTACAAGCTATAGTATTATTAATGTTTTGACAGGTGGTGCAACCAGCTTTCCTTACAGAGCAAAGCTTAAGAAACTCTCATAAAGAAGCTGCCTTCAGCTGAGACGGCTTTGGCAGACTTGACTTTGAGACTGGGATGGCGGTTTTGTTTTTACCACATACAATTAAAATTAAAAGGGGGAGGGGGTGGGAAGGGAAAAAACAAACAAACAACTGTTTTAGGTGGTTCTGAACACAAGGAAAAAAAAACAATAACAAAAGAAAATGTGTCTGTGCATCCAAACCTGGAAGCATTTGCTTTGAACAGCTCTGTTCTAAAACATCAGACTTGAAATTTGGCAGGGGGAAAGGGGAGAGAGAGAGGAGGGAAACAGTGTTATCAGGGATAGATCTGTCAAATTATAAGAATTTAGGAGGTAAAAACCATCATACACATGCTCAGCAGTCTTCTTTGGTTTTAACAGCTACAGCCTCTGAAGACTACACTAAGGTAGTATCTCACAGCTTTCCGCAGGTTTGAGCACTGAGCAGCTTGCGTTCACATCATCTTGAATACAGGTGTGCAAAGTGAGAAAGAGACAAAGTCAAGTTCTTGACTACACAAAGAAATGAATTCAGAGTAACTACTGTGGCTGCTCTATAACAGCCACTCAACAGGAGACAGCATTCAGAAATAGTAATGAACTCGATTTAGGAATATTGTGTACTTTTAAAGAAAAATAATAGTCCCGTAATGGAAAGAAATAGAAAGAATGAAAGAAAAAAAAATAATCACATCTATTTCACAATAAACCCTACTCCACATGGGAACCAATTCCAGAACAGCTAATTGTAATTCAAATATCCCAGTATTGTTAAAACCTAATAACGCAACTCTAAAATCAACAGGGAAGGAGGCCAAAAAGGAGGTTTTCTTGTACTGTGAAGCGGGTCCCAGCAATGGCCCTAATGACCCACACTCTCAAATAACTCACAACTCCGTTCATTCATAGTGCACGATTCGTGCACTATTAGGATTACTACCCTAGAGACTCTGCTAAGATACGTACCCATATTAAAAAAAATGTATTTAAAAATAAGAACTCAAGAAAACAGCATCCCTGACTCAGCGAGTACATGGGGCTGTCCTTCCTAACTGTGGCTTCTAGTGTTTCACAGAATATACATCTTCATCTGGGCTCCCACAGATGGATGGGAGTTTCATCCACATGAAACAGGACAGTTCTCCAAAGAGTTTTGTTCTTCTGGCTTTCGAGTCCATTTTACTTTTGGCAATCCTTCTGTAAATTCTAATTTCCAACCTGATTTGCTGCTGCCTCTTCTCACTGTATTTGCTCCCTCTGAACAACATACAAATTATAATATCTCACAAGACAAACTGATCAGAGAGCAGAGTCTGCAGCAGCTGCTCAGTCTGAGCTGTATTGGTGCTGAAGATCATCTGCATGGATCTGCTTTGCCAGATCTCTTTTCTACATCACATACTCTATAACTTTAAAGGTAATGCTGCAAATATTTTTAACAGCATACAAGAATGCACAAGAGTATCAAGGCAGGCAGCCTCCTGCACATATGGAGCTCCAAAGGACCTCATGTCCCCTAAATTCAGTTGTCTAAAGTCAGATGTTGAGTTGTCTGAGCTCTCCACATCACCAGATGGAGGCTACCACCTCCAAAATGCCACTCTTTCTGTCCCAAATATTCATCTGAGAAGCAAATTGAACTCCATAAGTGCGTGTTTCTTCCTTATACAGGGAACCTAAAGCAAACTGCCTGAGTCAGCCCCCAAAACTTAAATATCTTAAGTGCGGGATATCTACTGAGAGCAGAAGTCTACTGCTGTAGATGAAAAATAGAGATATGGACTATGTCAGGAAGAATATGATAAGAATTAGAAGAGGAAAAAAACAGCAACACAAACTGGGTCAGGAAGCTGTGCAGGTATAATTTTAGCAACAACTAAAATTAAGAACACCACTGTATGTAGTACCAGCCTGCAAGCCAGGCTCACACAACCTAACCGTCAAATACTTTCCCACAGAAAGATCTCTGAGTCAGGTTAAAGGTTGATTTTCTGATCAGGTTAAGGGCTGGTTTGGGTTTTTTGTCAGTAGGGAAGTTATGCATCTTGAAAAGTGACAGAAACAAAAAATGCCATTCGCATGAAAGTCTCACTTAATAAAGATCAAATCCTGGATTCCTACCCCCGCAAACGCGGTGAGGTATTAACACAAGTTTCTTAATTAGACTCTCGGCCAGCACGACCGAGGCGCAGAGGCTCCTTTCGCACGCTTCACCCAGAAGCGGAGGCGCCAAAGGCGGCCGCGGTTTCAGGGGCAGGGGTCAGCCGGGCAGCCGGGCAGCCGGCCCCCCTGCACCGCTCACCGCACCGTTCGGACAGGCGGGAGCCCAGGCTGCCCGGCGTGTCTGGGAGAGATAAGGGAGCGAAAGCGCAGCACAAACAAACAATCAGGAGGGGGGAGGCCGGACGGGAGCAGAAGGACGGGGGCGAGAGGGAAGTAACTCGGTCAGTGAGGCGGGGATCACCGGCCACGGCTGGGGCACGGCAGCAGCCAGGCTGCCCCGAGGCCTCCCCGTGCCCTGCGGACACCGGGCCCGGCCGCCGGCACTCCCCCCCTCCCTTCCTTGCTTCCTTCCCCGCCCGCGGCCCCAGGGCAGGGGGCTCTGTGCAGATCGTGGCCACTGCTGCCCGCTCCCT
>JANHGB010047922.1:0-27721 GCA_026283785.1 Coracopsis vasa
GGTTGTATTCTCTTCCCTTGTTATTTCCCTTATCATTATTATTATTGGTGGTAGCAGTAGTGGTTTGTGTTATACCTCTGTTACTGGACTGTTCTTATCTCAATCTGTGGGAGTTACACTCTTTTCGATTCTCCTCCCCATCTCTCCGGGAGCAGGGGGAGGGAAAGAAAGAGGGGAGTGAGAGAGAGACTGCGTGGATGATTTATGGCTGACTGGGCTTAAATCACGACACTTTGCTTCAAGAGATGGCAAGAGAGAAAAGAACAATATTTTCTCTATATAACTGTTCCAGAGTTCGAGGATTCAAGGTGAGAGAAAATGAGAGACAAATAGAGAACTCTCTACTAGCTTAATAATATAGGAAAATATAGAGAATCTAGCAGATACAGTAAAGGATATTTCTGAAGAGTGTATATCTTAGCAACCCCAAGGACCCTGTGAAGACAATCAGGAAATCAGCTCTGAGAATCATCACTGCAATGTGAGGTGGCAGGCTCAACCTTAGCAGGCGTCCCCTTGGAGGCAACGTTGACCTGGGTGGTATGAGGTTCTGCCTCCCCCACATCACTTGAGGCTCAGGCTTTTATACTGACAAAAATGCACACTCATTCCGACACAGGGGGCCAGCCTACGTCGGAAGAAGTGGCTAGCAATATCTAGATAGGTCTCCAAGGGTTGAGACTTTTCCGGGGAGTTCTAAAGCGGAACTTTCTGGGTAGGAACCAAAGCTGGACTTTCTGGGAGCAGCCAAAGCAGGATTCTCTAGGGAGGAGCCAAAGTGGACAAACAGTACTTTTCTATCTTTTTGTGTTTCGCCACGGACCATTATCTCTTGTCCCTGACACAATAACCATGAAATACACTAGCTTTTCTGAGTTTGAGAGGGTAGGAGGATTTTAATATCTAATGTTCTTATTAGTCTTTTTGTAATGCTTACTCTGTTGAGTCTATGTGGAATTGGCTGTCCAAGTTTTCCAAGTTCCTCAAAGAACCATTGCCTCAACCCCTCATTGATGCTTTTCTTCAGGTATCAACCGACTCAACTACTAGATTCTGTTTCTTCCATCCATTTGTCCGTGGTCCTCCCCAAATCCTGTCTCTCTCTGAGTGACTGCTGCCTAGCATACATTCTTCTTTCAATATGGCTACTTAGAAGTCATCACAGTTGCAAGTAAAATTCAGACAAAAGAGAGTACAGTTTAAGACTCCTGTTGTAGCATTTCCTCATCCTTTTCTCACAAACCTTCATAGGTCTGACTCATTTTGAATGTCATGCTATGCAATGAGATTTAAGGATGGTGGCATATTAATGCATCTCCATGTCCTGATGTTTTCAACATCATTATTGTTGAAAAGGTGTGTAAGTTACATGGGGATAGATGAGGAAAAACAGGAAAAAAAGTATTGTCACAATAATGGAAGAAAAAGAATAATGAACATCAAGGAGAATGACTATTAGGTACTGAAGCAGATTATATGCATTATTTTAATGAAGAGTGCCTAATAGTACATATGGTTTCCTTTGAATAATAATTGTATGCTGATGAAGTGTGATTAGAGACTTTTTTTTCAGAGTTCAATTAAATCAAATCCATTTATGTAAAAGGGGAGTGATTAAAAAGATGATATCAAGGTCTAAACTGAAAGCTGTAGTTGAAGCTTCCTGTTGCAGATTTCTCTATTATTGCACTCCTCTGATGACTATTATCTAGTTTTTAACAATGTATAAGTTCAGAGAGAGTCCTGCAGATTCAGCAGAAGAACTGGCTTTACAGATCAAATGGAAACTTAGCAAGTACTTGTATGTCCTTGAATGTATGATGCAGGGTTTGGTCCTAAATCAGAAAGATTCTTGGTTCATGTACCTTGAAACATGTGAGAAGATGCTTTCATTAATTAAGACTGTAAGACAACATACTGTTTGCTAGAAACACACTATGTTTCTGTAGAAGACTTGAGAACCTGGGTGATTAGATGGAGGCATTCACTGCTGCTTATTTTATCTGCAGTAAAAGATCTGTCCAAGATGCAATTTCTGTACATGATCATTTTCATTAGAGATCTTTGCATTTCATATGTGGAAATAAATTTTGCTTCATATTTTATTATATACTTGTCTCTCTACCACAGCAATGGCTAAATCTATTTCCTCAGGACTGCCTGTAAGAAGCTTCAGGCCATTAACAGTGCCTCTTTTAAAAGGATCTAACACTAGTTTCCCCCTCCTCCTGCTGTACCTGAAGAAGGTCAGAAAATGAAAGCATCTAAGAGGATACTTTCTATGCAGTGATGGCATCATGGTTTGTGGAAATGCTATGTGCAAATCATTCAGCTTTAACAGAAAGTTTTCTGTATTTGTCGCTCTCAAAGTCTGCAGCTGGTAATCAAAGCAATCTGGCTTTAAAGCTGAAGATAAAAAAGAATTAACACTAGAACAATTTTTTAAAATTCGGTTTGAGAAATCTAGTGTGGGGGTTTGTAACGATGTAAAGATTGGTATTGTCACAGTATGATCTCTTCACCCAGAGCTCGTGAAGTGCGCAAGAGCATTCTGTGCTGTCCTTTTGAATGCTCAAAACCGTACACTAGAGAAAAGTGAAGTGACTAACTTTTTTTTTTTTTTTAACAAGATCTCAAATCCGGTGGCCTTTCTAAAAGTTAATTTGACACTTTCTTTGCACCTAGATACCACTAGAATTTGATATACATAAATCTGTCATGAAATATATGATTAGAAACTCTTCTCAAGATAATTGCTACTTACTTGCATACTTCAAAGACAAAACAATTTCTCTTTGGGGGGTGGAGGGAGCGGGGGAAACAACACTTGAGTAACTCTCACATTTTATTTACACTTTAAACTGCCCACATGTGTAAGCAGTAACCCTTTGTATTCTTCACGGACATGAGGTTGCTCTGTCTCAGTTCCAAACAAACTGGGTTGAGTACAAATTCATTTACACAGTGCCAAGCCTAACTCAATAAAGCTATTATCTTAGAATTTGAGTTAATAATCACTGTTCTCTGCTGCGGTAACAAGAGCATGAGAACTACGGCAGTGGGCCAGGCTTCAACCAGTTCACAGACTTTGACCGCAGCTAGGGATGAACACTTCAGAAAAGTGTTTCTTCTGTGACCACAGTTGAAGCTTGAATTGGAGCATCATTTTTAGCGTCAGCAATGCATTGAGTCTGTGTAGTCCTGTCTGAAATCTGTGCTCTTGGTGTCAGGCACGTGCCGTGACAGTGAGCTCTGTAGCACAGTGACATCTCGCAGGACACAAGGCACCTCTGCCAGCTCTGTGATGGGTGAAGAAAGGAGGATTGCTCTCTGCCACTGTGTGAGGAGCAGCATGATGAGCCCTTCATGTCCTCATTCATATCCCTTTTCACTGGTGATCTGAATAGAAGGTAGAAGTGAGCGGAAAGGCACTCTGTATAATGGAGTTAGAAGCCAGGGCATGGCATATAATCGCTCACTAGAAATTAATACAATTTAAAATATATTTTTAATATATTAACATATTAGAAGATTAAGCTGAATGCATTTGAAGATACGCAAAATATGTATTTCCATATACTTTACATAAATATAATTTAAAATGTAGGGATTTCTACATGTACACAGGAAACAAAGCAGAGTTAAGTATGAGTTTCTTTTTTGTACAAGTATTTGAAAGCAGTGGGATGAATGTTCCCTCCCAGTTGTGTATGAAATCTATAGAAAATGTAATTTCACTGTCCTAAGTGCTGTATATTACTAATTTTTCCAACAAATTAGATTTTGAGCAAATTAATCACTTAAGTTAATTAAAACTTTTGACCTTAATTTCTCAGGGCCTCAGAATCTCATCATGAGCCATGTAGAAAATGTAGTATATGATCATGTAAATAGAGATCTTTTGTACTCCAGAATAAGTAGCCCAAGCTGCCATAATTCTGGCATATCTTCATATGTAACTTTCAGGATGCCTAATGCTGCGTGCTACCATAATACAGTTAAAGATTTGCTGTGCACAGGAGATCTACAGAGACAGAGAATCCATGTTTTGTTCACTGTCACTTTTACTTCCTAAACAGTGTTTTCTATTTTGAGAGTAAATATTAAAAAAATAAATAAATTATGGAAGAAAGTGTTGAAATAAACTTTTTAATATTTGAAAATATTGAAAGAGCTCATACTTCCCTTGGTCAGAAACAGCTGTCTGTTTTGAATTACTATGCTGTAGTTCACCTCCTGTAGCCATCATACTCTTTTCTCAGAGAGCCCTCTACTGACCTAAAATACACTATGTTGAACTGAATGTCAGATACACCAAAATATCATTTGATCTGTAGTTTTAATACATGCCCTAGTGTCAAGATAGATTTTAGTAAGAACAAAAACACATATGGTGCACTGAATTTTTGAGAAGTTCTGAATTTTCAAAAGTTGACAGCTTTAGTGCAAAGCAAACATGTTTGTGGCCAGTTTCTATTTCTTTGTCTGATCAAGGGAATATGGATCTTCAGAAAAACACAGGGTCGAAGAACTGGTTGTTTTCTCATGCTCCTGCCTCTGACTTTTCTTGTTAACTCTTTGGGGGACTGCTGAATGTAATAAAAACAACTGTGTAGACTGATTATGCAGGAAATTTTTCTACAGTAAGTTGAGATCCCAGTATTAAAAATGCTCATTAATTTATCATTAGTCTCACAATTACTGCCATTCATCTAGTAATGCTAGGTGCTGAAATTATGTTATTACCAGGGAATCACAGATTTCATCTATATAGACTCAATTTCTCATGCTTAATTAAAAAAAAACAACTTGATAACTTTAAGGAAGTCAGGAGGGGCAGGAGGAAATCAGCAGAAAGCAAATTCAGGAAATTTGCCCATATCATCAAAAATACCTATTTAATTTTGCAGGGTGGAGAGGTTGGGGAAGGCTGATTATTCTGATATGTGAGATTGCTGTTATGGCACTGAGAGAGGATCTTAATATATGCAGAGGTTTATTTCTTATTTATGTGGGTGCATGCACTGAAACCATAGTTGATGTTTGGGTTAATGTCAAAAGATCTCAGCAGGTCATTCTTCTAGTCAGTACATATGGAAAGACGGATCCCTTGATGCAAAGAGATGAACACCTGAGATTAGACAGTGCAGCAGCCAGCCACAAAAGTTAAACATTTTCCTTAAACTTTACAAGAAAAAAGAGAAAAAAAAAAAAAAAAGTGATACATTATTTTCAACACACTGTTATTGATCACCCTCAACAGCAGAGTATCTTTTCATGCTCTTTCCTCATCCATGAGCTGCATGGATAATGTGTGAAGGGAGAGGTGCAAGGTATGAGAGCAAATGTGACTTGAAAAGATAATACCAGATGTCAAAGAAAGTTGAGGCTTAGGGTTCAAGCTAGTTGCTCAGTGTCACACTGATCAGTTACAAGATTTGTTTGAGTCTGTGGTAGAGAGTCTTACGTGCAGAGTTCTGTTGAATCTGTAGTGGGGAATCTACATGAGTCTAATACACTACCCTGTTACATTATTTGCTTTCTAATAATTGTCATGTTTTTGGTAGATTAACTGCCACATGTATGCTAGTTTTGACTGAAAGGGCACAGGTATAAGTAGTGTAAAGTATTGTTAATATACATAAAGTTATATATTAAATCCTGAAAATTACAGAATGCAGGAAGGAAGAAAAAGTATGTTGCACAGATACATGCTTGAAATTAAAAGGAGTTGCCACTGCACAATTCAGTTTTCAATTAGCTGTGTCAAATACAACACTATCGAAGAGCAGTGTTCACAAAACGATAAACATGGTAATTTACCTTTTTTTTTTAAGTTATGTTGTTTGTAACTTGGCATGTGAAGAGATCTGAGATGCCTGGTTATGTTTTAGCACTCTTAATGTAACTAAAAATGTCTCAGCACATACACCCACTGAGGTATACCTGGTGTGCAGGCTACATATAGCACACAGTTTCAAATTCCACTAGATTAAAAAAATAAATTAAAAAAAATAAATTAAAAAAATTAAAAAAAACCCCACAAAACAAAAATAAAAAAACACAAAAAAACCCCCAAGACTGGCCTGTGAACTTCTGTGTTAAAGAAACTGCCTGCACACTGTATGCTGATGTTTATTCTAGCAGATTGATCATGCATAATATTTTCATACCTACTAAATAGTAATAGTAAAATAGTAAATATGTAGTAATATGCTGTAAGTTAAAAGACCTTGCAAAATGTTACTGCGGTATAAACCTATTTTGAATATTCAGATTTATTTTGCAATATACATAGAATCATATAATTGTTTGGGTTTTAAGGGACCTTAAAGATCATCTAGTTCCAACCCCCCAGCCACAGGCAGGGACACCTTCCACAAGACCAGGTTACTCAAAGCCCTGTTCAACCTGGCCTTGAATACTGCCAGGGATGGGGCAGCCACAGCTTCTCTGAGCAAACTGTTCCAGGGCATCACCACCCTCATAGTGAAGAACTGTAGTATAACTCTGCAATTATTATGCTTTATATTAATATTTATCTACAAAGTAATTGGAAGTGCATTAAATACATTTTACTTTACTGAAGTAAGACTAAGTGCAGTAGAAATATTATTCATTTTTTTATTTAAATTTGGTAGAAAAGAATTTCAGAATTAGCATTTGAACTATTTTTTTTTCTTTAGTCTTGATAATTGTGCAAATGTTACATCAATTTTTGTGTGGTGTGTATATATTATTGTGTATAAATTATTTGAGAAGTTGTCATTAGGGATATAATGAGTCCTGTATGGGAATAAAATCCATTATTCTGCTTTAGCATTTCACTTTATGAGAAAATTGTTGTCTTTGCTAAGTTATTCTTGCATTTAGTAATTCAATAGTAAGTCTGGACCATTTTTCACCAGGGAAAAGGTGGCAGAAGCATGTCTTTATTTTCCATGTATATTCAGTGTTGTACTCAGGGGAATGGTATATCCAAAAATAAGACTATAAATAAGAAATCAGTAGCCTTTTCTGTCTTGCTGCATTATGTGGGCTTGATGTATGCTTCTGCAGCATTATTATTTACTCTGTTCAAATCAATGCTCTGAGCTTTGCTTTATGTGATTGATTTCTTCCAGATTAGACTAGGAAGTACATGATTTAATAAACACTGCTGTTACCTGTTTGCTAACACACAAATATCTGCAGTATTACATTCAGAGATACTATAAAGTTTCCAAAATGCTTCAGTTAGTCCTAAGGTTTTGACAGTATAACTTTATTTGAATAGGAAAGAGAAAATAACTTTGGTCTTATGTATACAAAGCAAAATACAGTTGTTTGGAAGCAATAGAAATAAAGCAAGAACTTACAAAAATTAAGCCACATTCTGTCGAAGATGAAGATGAAAAGGAAAGATGTTACTAGGGTGTACTCCTCTATAATGCCACTTTCATGCCTCAGGAAAGAAACATTTTTTCCATACTTTTGTGTTCTTAAATTTTGTGGTAAGAGATTGAAAAGTATCAGTAGCACTGCAGAAATGTTCTTGTCCCTCCCTAAAATGTACCTCTGACTATGTATCTTGCATTACTATTTAGTGAAGGCTTTTTCAGAAATTAGGTGTCAGGGAAGAATTTGAATGTTTCGTGTGATATATAGTACTATTTAGGATTCAGTGAGTTTGGGCTCTATATAGAATGCCTTCTCTTTAATAGGATGTTATTTCATTGCCATGTTGCTTTTCCATAGCAACTTATTGGTTGTTAATATTTTGGCCAGCTATAGCTTTGAAGAGTTCCATGGAGGAAGAGGAAGGATTCTGCATGGCATTTGGAAGACTAGAACCAGGTTTTTTACAGTTGCTTATGAATGGATTCTATGAACCTGGTTTGGATAGAGTTTTGTACAGATTTGTCTTTGCCCTCACAATTCTACTTTTTGTATTTCTAATATTCCTAAGAATATTCTCTATATTACTAAGCCAAATGTTTTCCAATGATTTTCAACCCAGAGACGTTTGTGAAAAATCACTGATAGAAAGCACAATGCTCTTCAAGCAGTAATGGCCTGTGGTGTTCGGAAGTTTTGAGAAAACTTTCTTGAGAGGTTAGCAGTGTAATATTTTAGCACAGGTGTACAAACACAGTGTTTTTCTGTCTTCCTTCAAGTACACTCTTAGTTCTTTAGTTTTCCTGATAACAGCCTGACATATCATTATTCCTCTCTATTTTTTTCTCACTATATGTATGATAAGGGCTTTGGGTTTTTTTTTCATGCCTTGTGCAATATTGTATTTTCTAGAGGTAAATCTCAATAGCTTCACAGTATGTCTCTGCTCAGATGTAGGTTGCAGCCTGATATACAGCATGTTCCCTCATTTTCTGTACCCAAATCAGTCTGTGGCCAGGTCATTCCTTTAATGCTTTCTGAGAAATGTTGTTGGAGTTCTATTAATCTTTCTCCAGGAAGCTTGTATTTCAGATATTATCCTGTTTTCATACACTTCCCTGGGAGATGGTTTTCATTTTCAATTGCTGTAGTATTGTTTTTAATATTGCTTAAAATTGCTGTCTTTTCCTACTACTTTATATTGTGGAATTGAAATGCTACTTTCAGCACAGCAACTACCATATTGCTTTTGAAGAATAGATATTCTTCTAATCCCCCCCCAACACCTTGGGAAGTATTGTACAATATGGGTTTTTTCAGTCCACATTTTTTATCAGCATGATCACTATCACCTGCAGCCATCATTCCATTTTAGAGCACAGCCTTACAGGTATTTTTTCCCTTTTGCGATATCAAGATATGAAGAAGATGAATGAAAGCTTCTTGCATGTTTTTGTCAGTGTGTTTTTATAGCTCCCATGAACAGTGCTGGACTTGGCAGCATAGAGACTGAAATCCTCTGTTTAATCACAGGCTAGGTATAGTTCAGCAGAAAGACATATTTCTATACACAGCCCCTGTAGCATGTCTAAGCCCTGAGCTGGAGAGCTGATCTTCTATAAGTGAGAAAAAGCACTCAGGCCAGTCAGTCCTTGGCCTCATCTCTGGAGCTGTCGAAAAGAAGCATTCATGCCATTGAGTTTCATGACAGGTGGTAATGTCTAGTCTGGAGCAGACTGAGAGTTCCCTGTCACTCATTTGGGAATTTCTTTCTGTAAGTTACTGAGAGAATGTAGTGTTCTGTCCAGTTTGGAAGTTGTACATCTGTGTGCATTATGTTGTCACATATCTCTTCAAAAGCATTAGGTTTTCAGGTCAGTTTACCTTCAGCCATGGGCTTGACCTGAAGCTCATTTGTGTCTATAATTTTTTTACTTTTTATTTTTACTTGGGTGAACTCTCAAAATCCCATAGCTAAAACTAAGTAAAATAATAAACCTTACTCCTGTTTTTAGAATGTTGAAATGTTTTATTTGACAACAAAGCAAAACAAAGGCCCTTCAGAGACTCCTGCAGTAACCTAGGTCCACAGAAAAAGTACTGCAGAGAATTCTTGTGTGGGGTCATAAACTGCAATCTCTTAACATCTTTTAATGTTGTAATAGAAAGGCAATGATCTAGGTCATATTCTTTTTCACAAAGATGTGTTTATGGGGTTTTATTAATTTTCCCTGAAAATCCAACGTAATGAAAGTATGTGCTACACCAGAAGAAGTGCTGGCTATTAAATCTGCTAGAAATTATTTGACTGTTTGTTGGGTTTTTTTTGTATTTTTCAGCTAACAGGACAAGTGACTTTGCAAATTGCCACTGAACCAGTTTTGCCGTTTAATGCCCTCGACATCGCGTTAGAAGTTCAGAACAGTCTTAAAGGTAATTCTTGGTAGAGGAATATTGTTCTTCGTTCATACTGAGAAAAAAAAAAGGAAAAAAAAAGAAAAAAAAAAGAGGGATCATTTACTCCCTGATGCAGATTTTCAATTTCCACTTGAATGGTAGCCATTGTTTTTGCTAATGTCATTATGTTATGCTAAATAAAACACAGGTTTTGTTACTAAATAAAGAAAAAAAATAAGGTTATATTTCTGCTGTCAGTTAAGCAATAATTAGTATTAAAATCTCATAATTACAGTCAAAGATAACAACCTCTGTCACAACTTGATTTTAATTCCCTTCAAGGCTTTGTTCAGTACAAGCAAGAGAGGGTTTCTAATCCGTTGCCACTTGGCTCCTTAATTTTCACAGTCGTCTTCCTTGTCCGGTCATTCCATTAACTCACCTTGTTTACAAGGCATGCTAACTTTTCTCCTTTCTCAGGCATGATGAGGCATACTAATTTACCAATACTTATTGTTTGAGTTGATTAAGCACTGAGACCGTGGAAACTCTGTATTTGAAATTGATCTTCATAATTTTGGGACAGAGGGCTGGGTTTAGTGAGACGGACATGAAAGTTCCTAATCCGAAAGTAAACAGAAATGACTGGTAACTTGGAAATGATGCAGATGTAATTCTCATAAGCTCTGGATTTGGCACAGCTTGCTGGGTGTAGGATGATTATCTTGATATAAGACTGCTTCATCAAGGTTGTGGAGATATTACTAATATTCCTGTGTTACCTACTCATTTCTGGCTCATTCCATTGTCTTGCAGCCTTTTAGGACTTCATAAAAGAACAAACATCCCTTTGCTTCTGGGGCCTCTTTTTTGTGGTTTGTTTTCTTTGGGGGATTTTGGGGTTGTTGGGTTTTTTTTTCCCTACAGTTGATACAAAAATGTTGATATGTTATAAGGAGCTAAGCCCATTACATGTTAGTGATATGTTCTCTGCTACTATCAAGACTACAAAAGAACAATAAACCTTCTTGTAATAAATTATGAAAAGAATGTGTCTTAGTTCCAGTCTTGAGCATTAAGGAAGGAAAGGAGGTCTAGGTTCTAACATTGTCCAGTGTTGCTCATCCAGAGCTTTCTCCTTCAGTATCATCTGTCCTCCTCCTCCCATTCTGTCCCTTTTTCCTTAGCTTCCTAGTATCTTAGTGTATTCAAATGGTATCTAGCTCTTCTTCCCTTTCTAAGTGAGTAGTTGAAAGTAGGATGGATGTGGAGAGAACATAAGAAGCTTAGTCCTTGGAGATTAAATATTATGATAATTGAGCTGCCAAACTCTAACATTATTCCTTTAATGTGTACAAGCTGAGATATTTCAGAATCCAGTATTCTCGTCAGAATTCAGTGAACTTAAAAGGTACATCCCTGACAAGTACCCCCATAAAATTTGAAAGACTGCTCCAAAGCATGTTCTTGTTACATAGTAGAAAAACAAAAGATATGTAAAACCATGTTGTTATTTTCCTCATCTCCAATTAAGTCTCTGATACACATTACCTGCAGTGTGCTAATGCCTATCAAAAATAATTTTTCAATATATAAATCTATGGAAGTTGATCTGTGAAATAAAGATGTAAGTCCTATAAAATCACACCAAAACTTTATTTATAGTTTAGCAGAGTGTGAAATCTTATCTCAGTCTCACAGATATTTTGCAATCTTGAGGGGCTTCCCCTGCATTTCATGCTCTCCCTACGGTATAAAGTATCGCTTTTCTGTAATACACATTCATAAAAGTATGATGCCTTTTCTTTCAATCTTTGCCATCCATCATTGTCAAGACCTAGGAGTCCGTAGGCTAGCATTGGTCTGGGATCAGTGAGCATACAAAAACACAAGTAATTTTAGCTCTGTTGTGCCATATAAACATTGGTTTAGTTCAGCCTAAACACAGCAGGGAATGATGATCAACTAAAAAGTGTGGCTCAGCTGGTATTTCTTCAACTGAACATGAGATGCCTGCTATTGCTTTTCATTTTTGCTCTTTTGAGTAACAGGAAATGATTTAAACTGGTTTTTTCCTCTAACTTCAGTTAGGTCATTTATCTCAACCACTTCAAGGGAAGGAAAATTATTTTCTAGGCTGTAGGGCCAGCAGGATAAATTTTGTCCCAGCTGTTCACTTTGGAGTTTTATTTAATTACTTTTCTCATGACTTTCATGTTTCGTCTATCTCTGACTTGTGTCAAATAACAGTTTATTGTAATTTTGGAAACCAGTAGGACAGTGTCTTTTTTCTGTTTGCTTAAATGAGAATTTATATGTTTTAGCATGGCTCATGAGCTTCTTCATTCTTCAAAACATTTTATGTTGTCTGAGATTTCCAGTTCAAAATTGCATTGTCTTTGTAAACTATTTCGTTCTCCAACCCTGTGGAAACTGCAAATGTAAAAAAGGTGAAAGGAAATCCACACAACATGCCAGAAGATTTTTTTTCATTAGGTTTCATTTTGTGCCTCCTGGATCTGGTTCAGTCAATCACTTAAACACACATTTTATTGCCTGTTGGATTTTCTTACATTCCTTCAGGAATCTTGAGGGGCTTCCCCTGCCTTTCATACTCTCCCTATGGTATAAAGTATCACTTTTCTGTAGCACACATTCATAAAAGTATGATGCCTTTTTTTTCAATCTTTGCCATCCATCATTGTCAAGACCTAGGAGTCCGTAGGCTAGCATTGGTCTGGAATCAGTGAGCATACTTCAGTTAAATCATTTGTGTAAATACTTGAGTCACAGTTTTGCTGTCTCCTGGATGTCCTCACCAAAGGATGTGTGTGTCTTAATATGTGTTAATACTGCATTTATTTATGTTTCCAAAGGGTTTAATTCCGTGATGTGGTGGGTATCTGTATTGTTAGCTCTGTTAAATTCAGAGGGATGTTACTCAGCACTTTATAAACCCTTTATTACATTCAGGATAGGCTGGATGGCAGGTTATAGGGAAATGTCATCCATAGCATGTTTACATCTGTCTTGAGGCCTGTTCCTGTTACAGATGTAACATGGCTGTTAAGCAACATGTGTTCTCTCCTCTTGCACACACCAGAACTCTTGGAAACAAGCTACTGCTTTTGGGTTTACTTGAAGGGTTCTGACTGGAGAGACTTTTGGTTTTGTGCATCCGCTCATGGTCTGATGTTTAACAGTAAACCTCATGGTCCTAAATGATATAAGATGGCTTCCAAGACTGAAATCCAGATCCCCAGGACTATTCAGGCTGTTATCTCTTTGATGACAGATATGATATTTTAGAGAAGTTCATAAATAGGTGACAGTTTGAAATATTCTCATTAACTACACATGACAGTTGAGCAGTGTTTGAGCCTTTCATACATTTAAAATCAAGACCCACTGCAACTTGAATTAAATACAAGAATATCTCACTAGGCCTTGCATGCTATGAAAACTCAATATATCTTTGGAGGCAGGGTGCAGACAAGATGTCAAATCTGATGTGTCAAGGATACAAATGGTACTTTTAAGCACTTTAGTAGAAGTATTTTGTATACATATGCAAGTACAAATGTATAAGCATTTGTATACAAGTATTTTGATTATATGTAAGCATTTTTATTCAAAACATACTCATTCTGCACACTAAATGCTATAGGACTGTGCAGTCTGGACTTGCTCCTTGTAGCCTGTCTTGCACTGGGATAGAGCCTCTTCAAAATTTAGTATATATTACAGCAAGCTTCAGGGATTGATGATGGAGGTGTCAAAGTGTCTCATTAGGATTAAAAGCCTTTCCGTACCTTTGCACTTGCCTGAGTCAGCAATAACAAGTTCAATCTCACAATTTACAGAAATAAAGGTACCCAGGTTTGATACTAGCTGTCTGTCTCTTAGGTGCTGTTGGCTGTAGAAGCTGATATCGTTCATAATTACAAGTCCCTGAGCCCACCTAGACTCATGCAGACCTTTCAGAAATTGATACCTATTGCCCCAGCCTTAGACTGTGGCTGAGTAGCACTAGGCAAATGTGCAAGATACTCTTCACTGTCATCAAAGTTTTCTGAAGTTGATAAGCAAATGAGATGAACTGTAAGCATCTCTCATATGTGCTAGCTGAAAGAGGCTGTCCTGGTTTCAGCTGGGATAGAGTTCATTTTCTTCCTAGTAGCTGGTGCAGTGCTGTGTTTTGGCTTTTGTTTGAGAACACTGATAACACACTGATGTTTTAGTTGTTGCTCAGGAGTGCTTGCCACAATCAAGGACTTTTCAGTCTCTCATGCCGTGCCAGTGAGGAGGGCACAAGGAGGCAGGAGAGAGCAGGGACAGGACACCTGAACCAAACTAGGCAAAGGGGTGTTCCATACCACAGCACATCATGCTGGGTATATAAACTGGGGGGAGTTACCCGGAAGGGACTGGTCACTGCTCTGGTCAGGCTGGGTATCAGTCAGCAGGTGGTGAGCAATTGTATTGTACATCACTTGTGTTTATTGTTTTGTTTTTTGTTTTTTCCTTTCCCCTTTTAGTTTTGTTTTCTTCCCTTGTTATTTCCATTTTTGTTATTAGTAGTAGTATTACATTGTACTTCAGTTATTAAACTGTTCTTATCTCAGCCAGTGGGGTTTACGTTCTTTCAGTTCTCCTCCCCATCCCATCCAGGGGGAAATGGAGGGGTGAGTGAGTGGCTGCATGGTGCTGAGTTACTGGCTGGGTTTAAACCACAACAGAGGCCTATGAAGACAAATTAAGTGCAGGTGAGATTTTCTGGTTTTCCCTGTATACAGAGAGCAAGGGCTGTAATTTAAAGCTCTTTGGCTGATATGATGTCAGTTGTGTGTTGCTTCCTATCAGTTAGGCCCTTTCTTCTCCCCAGAATGGATGTTTTACAGATGTTACGGCAGCTGTAGTGCTTGGAGTGATAATAGTAGGCAGTGCTAGCAGAAGTCTAAAAATAATCTGGTTTATGAGAAGCCATTTCCAGGAAAGTCAGCATGACTTTCCACAGCCCTGGCACAACCCATACATTTCAAAATATCAGTCTAAACTCTCCATCCTTAGAAAAATCAATAGAGAAACATTTCGCTGTCATTTACTTGATGGCTGCATAGTCATTGCCTACAGCTGTCTGCTAGTCTTCCATTTGGCATCATTTTACCTGTTTGACCGCATTTCCCTGGTCTTTTAGGGTGCTTTTCAGAGTTGCTTTCCCATCTGTCTGTATTGTTCAGAAAGGTTCCCTCGTTACTGTTCCCACCCATTATTCTTGACTGCTACAGAGGTGAAAAATGCAATAGTTAGTTATCTGCATGTATGCCAGAAATATGTTCTTTGCCATGTGACACTGACATCTTATCTTGAGTATCCTTTCAAGGATGTTATATGTTAGTACTGGCAAACCTTTCATCACCCTTTAAAAAACAAACAAACAAACAAACATGGAAAAATGCATTTTCCATAGACAAAGCATTTGCTGCTGAAGGAAAAGGATGAACATCTATTCTGTATCAGTAGGCCATATATGTTTTAGCAGCTGTGTACAAAGTCATCGGTAACTTCATAGAATCATAGAATAGTTTGGGTTGGAAGGGACTGTTGAAGATCATCTGGTCCAACCTTCTTGCAATGAGTAGGGACATCTTCAGTCAGAACAAGTTGCTCAGACCCCCGTCCGCCCTGGCCTTGAACACTTCCAGGGATGGGGCATCTTCCAGCTCTTTCAGCAACCTGCTCCAGTGTTTTACCACCCTTGTTGTAAAAATTTTTTTCCTTATATCTAGTCTAATTCTCCCATCTTTGCTTGTTGTCCCATTGCAACAGGCCCTGCTAAAAAGTTTGTCCCCATCTTTCTTATAAGCCCTTTTTGAATATTGAAAGATGACAATAAAGTCTCCCTAGAGCCTTCTCTTCTCCAGGCTCACTGTGTATTGACATGCAAAATAATATGTTGCAACATGCCTTTTTAATGATAACCTCTTTGAAAAGAGACTTGTAACACCACCAGATTAGTTTGCTTGGACAGTAGCTGTCATGGTAGCAAAATTGAAGCTGATGGCAACATATTCTTTGCACTATAAATGTCTGTGGATTTGTGTTTCTGCCCCCTTTAGGGCACTTTCTACAAAGCTTTCCCATTCGGATTTTCCACTGCCAGGCCTGATCATCCAATTTCGCAGAGCATGAAAAATCTTCCTAGTGAATACAGCAACACACCGTAGCTGATCCTGAATTTGCAAGCTAATCAAAACCTGAAGCACTTTTCACTCTCTCTTACGTGAAAACACATGTTCACATGCATGGTGAGGCAGTGTCATGCCTTCAGCTGCTGAGCACAAACTGTGCTCATTCTCCTGTAGGTACTCATAGGCAAGTGCATTCATACCAGAGGGCACAAACATAATTTAAAAATGTTACTCTTGAGCAGTAATTTTCATAAGAGCAATCAGTTACACGGGGAAAAGCTTTTGTATTCAATGTCTGTAAAAATAAATATCTATTTGGAGTAACCTGTTTCTGAATAAAATGCAGTTACATTTAGCAAGTGTAATGAAATTCAACAGTGTGATTCTCTGTTCAAGAATATACATACTCTTGAGTCACTTTCTTGTACTTGCAATGTTATTTATTTAACAACTAAACAGCAATTTTAGATGATTCATCATGATTCATATTGGAGACAAAAAGACAAAGAATACAAAATACAATAAAGTGGTGGTGTTTTCTCAAGTGAAGTACCACTTGCAAGTGTATTTTCTCTGTAGAAGTATCACAAGCTGTTTGAAGACATTATCAGTTAAAGCATTATTTTATTTAAGAACCATTTGCACTTCCAGCTTCTCAACTTTAGAAAAGTGTAAATCACAGTTGCCCTTGGTAGTGAAGTTCAGTGTGTTGTGGTAAAAACTACTGATGGCCTCAAAGCTGCGTCCTTAGTTCTCAGTGGCAACACTAGCCATAGACACTTGCAGGTTTTGCTCTTAAGTATTAAAAAGGGGCTTGATTATTAGTTTTGTAAGGAGTTTTTGGCTTACAGTGTGATGTAGAGTGCTCTTTACTTGGAACTGTAAAGTAAAATCTGTTGGTTTAGGGGAAAAATGCTTGCTATGGAGAAGAAGTGAGAGAGCATTTACAGGACTTTTATGTTTAAAAGGGTGGTCTGGTTGGCTTCATTTCCAAATATAGAGTATGTATTTTCCCTTCATCTCACCTTCCCTATTGAAAAGGCATAGCTGGCATTTAATACTGTTTATATAATATTCAGAATAAAAATTATAACTAATTCCTGATAGCTTATTAGATCTTAAAACATCACAGCCCAAATTGACCATCTTTGAAAAATCAGATTGTATTTGAAATACAGATCGTTATGCACAATGATCTATGAGTTTCCTCAATTCGCTACATAATGCTCACAAGGGAAAAGGGGCTCAGATTTTAATTGGACTATTAATTTTGACTTGTAAGCGAGAGTAATAAGTGATGTTCTCTGAATCACTGGAAACTGTTTTGCTCTTACTATTTCTAGGTGATGAAGTAGACATTCCTCAGTTACTTGCAGTGGCATCACGTCTGAGGGACACCGCAGAACTGTTCCAATCTGATGAGATGCGCCCAGCTAATGACCCAAAGGAGCGAGCTCCTATCAGAGTGAGGATGCTCAATGATGTGCTACAAAGCCTGGAAAAAAGCTTCCTGATTCATCGAGCTCCTCCAGGACTTTACAGGTATGGTGCTCAATGCATTCTTCATTTGAGCAAAAGCAATAATCTCGCATTGCTTGGTTTTCAAAACTGTCATGCTTCTTTTTTTTAAAGAAATAATCTTAGGATCCAAGACTAAAGCTTTTTTTTCCTATCTCATCCTTTCTGTAAAAACATTTATTCATTACAATGCAAGAAGTCATTAGAATGCAGCACTGTAGCATTTCTGTCATGACATCACTGCTAACAAGATGTACGGTGTGATGGCCGCTCAAGCAGCATGGCAGATACTTGTGTTAGTACAGTAAGCTTTCAGAAGAAGAAAATATTTGAAGTCTAATACTGCTTGACAAGCTCCATCTATATTTTATTTAAAACTTTTTACAGTTCATTGAAGATTCAGAATTAGACAAGATACTGTGTAGCATTATTTAACATAATTAATTATATAGCAGTGTTCTTGGGTGCATTTCAACCAGTCCAAGGCAGTACAGTGGAGTGAATTTGTCAGTCACCATTCATAACATCCTGGTTAGAATTATTCTCCAATATGTAGTCAGCTGCACGACCCAGGTTGACTCTAAGAAGTCATAATCATTCCATCTTTCTAAGAAATAAGGCTACAGATCTGTATCTCTTACCATAGATACCTCTAAAAAAAGAAAACAAACTTATAATAGCCTAAAAAAAGTTAGAAAAGCAAAAATTGGCCAAGCTTGCTCTGAATAATGACTGGCCCTTTGGCTGTTCAGGAAAAGTAATAAAGTGTGGGCACATGCTTCAGTACAAACAGTCCAAAGCACTGCACTGCAGCCCATTGATGTAGTGTTTCATAGCTTGACCCCAAGGATATGTTTTGAATGGGCTATTGAGCGAGGGCTGTTTGACTTTGCAAAGTGCACTGGGAGTATTTTGAAGGACTCTGTGGCTGAAGGTAGCCGGTGGTTTATCCATACTGCCCATTAGGAGGCTTCCTCAAGTAAAAGTGTTCCTAAAGCCATACCCAGGTTTTACTTCAGGGGAAACTGGTTTGCATACTCCAAAAAGAGAGCTTGGAGGTGAACCGACATACATACACAGGAGACAGAGAGGGGCCAGGACACAGAACTGAATGAAGCATCTATGTTATTTAGAAATATAAATGTACGTGCAACCAGAACAAACTAATGTAATAAACTGGTACTTTGTTGCAATTGATGGGAAAAATTGTTGAATGTCTTGTGCAAATAATTGTTTCAAGTGGGCACAAAATAGACAGATGATAGAGAAAGACTGTGGAAAAAAAGCAGAAAGCTGCAGCATCAAGAGGAAGAGATTCCAAGCATTAGGAATAGCATAAAACAAATGTAGCCATCTTTAAAACAAAAAAAACAGACCAAAAAAAATCCCTATAGCTATAATAAATAAAATTTAACAGTGATATTTGGGGAGGGACTAATTGGCATCCCAGCTGTGACTGGATTTATGATATAAAGAAATAAAGCAAAATGTGATTAAATAAAGTCTAATATTCCAGGTTTAGCACTGCTGTCTTTCTTGTCTGAACTGGTACAGTGTTGCAAAGGGGCCATAAAACTGAATAGTATGATGTAGTGTGTCTGTGTGCATCAAAATCACACATTGTAGAATGTGTCCTGGTTCTTTATTTCAAAAAATAAATTATGCCAAAACTTAGGATTCCACAAAGAAGGTTTTTTGAGGTCTTCTAATATTTAAATTCTTGCACTGCTTGCGGTATTAAGTTTTTTATTCAGAAGATGTAATTGCTAGATATGCGGCAAATATGTGGATTAATTTTTTCACCTTCCTGCTCTCAGCAGTACTTCAGTGGAGGGCACAATATTCACCCAGGCAAAGTCGATAACATAGAAGTGAAAGTTTTGTAATTTTTCCCCTCTTGATTTCATTAAATTTGATACAAGGTTTAGCAGTAGATGATAAGGTTACTGTAGTTTGTGGAAAAACATTTCATTTGACTTTACTCTGAATTATTTTGCCTAATGTCAACTGGAGTATGTAACAGCAGAGTACACCTTGTGGATCATCATCGTTTAGACACTTACTTTAAAAGAATGCATTCTTTGTACTGTGACAAGGTGTGCAACTGTAGTGTAGATTTACCTTTAATGCAGACAGAATCAAGGACAGTGATAGATTTCTGGTTTACTTTCCTGCCATTAAAAACCTGCAGTACAGTTTCTTCCCAAAAACAAACCCCCAACATCTAACGATATGTCTTTATTTGGGTTATTTTTCACTTTTTAGGAATTGAAAGTCCTTCTATTAATTGATGCAGACATATGAATATTTTATGTTCTGAAGCTGTAATTGTATCACAACAACACTAGAAGTACTTTAAAAAAATGGATGTAATTTTTTTCCTTGTGTAACATCAGGCTTTTCTTTTTGTAATTTGATAAAGAAAAACAAATGAGAAAATCGGTCTCACAGCCAGGACCTTGTATGCTGTGTTTCATCCCAGTCAGAAGATTGATAGGCAAGTTATAAACCCCTGAAATAGTGGTTTATAATGGAAATGCTGGCAGCCCTTTAACTATAGCAGCTCAAGCACTGCAGCAATAAATACTATACTTCATCTGTAAACAGAAATTTAGGATGCAGTCTGCAGCCTTGACCTTCAGGCTCCAACTGTGTTTAGATCATTAAGATTCCATAAATACTGTAATTTAGAGCCTTCTGAAGGAAGAATTTGTGTGCACAGTAAAACACGTATTCTTCATGAAAAAATGATTGCTTCCTGTATACCCATTTGGACTCATATTCTCAACCTCAATCAAAGTACTTGACAAATTTGCTGAAGTTTAGGCTTCATTTTTAGGCTTGTGTTTGTCCTAATTCAAAGCTCTCTGGATCTATACTATGTTTTCTCTTCTAGAATTTGAATTAAAAAAGAAGGTGGATTTTTTTTTCTTTATTGTAGGCAGTGGGTTTCAACCTACTTGTGCTTGTCCACTACAGAAAAACCAATATAGCTTTCTATATGGTTTTTTTTTGTATGGTCTGTACACACACTGCTCCAGCTGTAGTCTGTTACTGTATGTGTGTACTTAAAAAAATAGATGCCTCATTCCAGTCAGTATCATAGGGCAATATTTGGCCACAATTGATGCATTATTCATCTATAATGAGCAATAAAAATATTAAAAGTTGCTAACAGAAATCAAATTACTTTAATTTTTTATAATTATATTATGATAGCCTAAATAACAATGATTTGTATTAGCAGGTTGTTCAGTACAGTGTAAGAAAACACTGTAGTTTAGATGATTATCCTTCTTACCTGAATTTCATGACATTGAACTGAAAATTTGACAGTAGCATACTTTCCCTGTGATTCTCTGTTTCCAGCTGAGCTGGAAATACACAAGTACAGCTTTTATCAGTGTATTTTAGTCTTATCTGGAAATTTAGGCAGAATGAAAAATAATAGGTTGAAAAGTGTTATCCTGCTTTGCCAAGGTTACCCTGCAGCTTGATTTGGGGTTAAGACAAAATCTATGAGTTTTATTGTACTTGAAGAATTTCTGTGATTCCCAGTGGTAACCCCAGGTAGGCTATTTCCAATATAAATGTTTATAGCTAGCTGTAAAGGATAGCTATTGGTATTTTTCATTTATCTGCCTTTTCTTCTCATAACATAATCATAAGATTGATAATTTTCTGATTTCTATTTTGTCATAATTTTAATGGGATAATCAGTAGAAATTCATATATGTTTGTTTCTTTTCTCTGTCTATTTCTTGCTTTCCACTCTTACAATATATACTTGAGCTGAACATTTCCGTATATTTTCTGGTGATCATATTTTGCTGCTACTACTAATAACCATAGATTACACTGCAGTGGCATATATGAAGCTAAGGTAAGAACAGAGGTTCTGTTACTTTAGGCACTGTGCATAGACAGGAAAAAATAGAGATTATCTCAAGCGTATTGTCCTCTCAATGAGGTTGTCAGCCTCAGCAGAAACATAAGGTGATTCTATAAATGCCGATACATAGTAAGAAACACCCAAATTCTTACCCTGATCAGCATTCAGTGAAGCACATGTAGTTGCCTGCTAGGGACAAGAGAAGATGCTTTATCTCTGTAGTCTAAAAAAAAAAAAAGGTGCTTCAGCCTTAAATAAACATAGGTTGAAGCAAAGACCCAGGGCAGTTTCCCTTCAGTGAAAGCAGCTTGTCTGATAAGGTTAAGGAAGTTCTCGCTGACCCCTGCTCTGATACTGATTAACTAAATCTCTGCACGGCTTATGAGAGAGAACAGATTTAATGTCTGTAAATTAATGTTTGTAAGTTAGCTAATCTGGCAACTGCATCCATGTGGAGTGATGGATCTTCCTCTCTGAGTGTTTCTTGAACGTTTTTGTCTTTTGTGCATCAGCTAATACCCAAATCTCTTAGTCTCTAAAAGTCTACTGTCATGCTTTTGCATACTTTTCCCTTGTCAAAAATACCTATCAAAACACCAATACCAGCAACATCATGGGAAACAAGACAGCTTGTGTATTCCTGGTGTTTATAAATATTGAGCTCAAACTTTATGTTTGCCTAGACTGAGTAAGACCATTCCTACTGTTCCTTGAATATTTTATTATATTTCTTGTATGTGTTGATCACTACAGCTTCTGAAAACCTGTCAGCCTAAAGTATCTGTCAAGTCTTTGTGTTCACTCCTTTTAGGTATTCACACAGAGAACTTGTATCAGTTATGTTGAAAGGTGTAGCACTACGTTGGCATTGGAACAGTGAATAATAATATTGCAGAAGAATGAGATTATCAAGAAGCCTTCATGGAGTATCAGACACAGGACACTCAGTGCAGTAAGATGTCCTCTTTTAGTGGAAGTGTTTGATTTCTTCTGGTCCATATCTAATCTTCATATTTGATGGATGCTGTTTATACTAGATGCATACATTAATAAGAATGCAGGGTTTCTTCAAATACCCTGTGATGCTCCCACAAAGATTTCCAAATCTAAGAGTCGCTAAAACCAGAGTTTGTGTCTTCAGTCTTTAAAAATAAAGTAAAAAAAAACAAAAACAAAAACAAAAAAAAAACCAACAAAAGACACACAAGGGCTCAGGCTGTCATTTCTGCTCCAGTTAGGTGGTTTTATTCCTAATGGACCATTGCTTAAGGATCAGTTGTGTCGTGACTGACAGTTCTTTTAACAATTTTATACAAGAAACAAAGTCAACTTGTGGAAAATTTTCCATTTAAGAGTTTCATCTTCACTTGCCAAGTTTAACTTGTCCGTTAAGGCTGTATGCACCTGTCACCACTATTCATGGAATTGTTGCAAGGGCGGTTGTGATATGTCTAATATATGTAATTGCATGGATTGAGTAATAAGTAGGTGAAAAATAAGGATTTAGAAAACAATCTCTGTTTTCCAGAAGGACCTCCAACAGTTTTTATTGCTCCTTTGTGCAAGTTAAACTTTTCTTTTGCTTCTTTTTAAATAAATGACAGCAAATCAGTATAATGCTCTGAATAAAACACCTGCAATAAGCAACAGATTGTGCACTCTGAATTTGTCATAATGAAATCAAAGCACAATCAAAAGATGTTTTTAGCATCACACAAAAAGGTGATTTACATTGCTGCTATTCCTGCCACTCAAGTGTTTGTTGTTCACTAGAGCAAATGTTTTGCTTTCAGACTGTGATTTGTTACGCATGTTCCTGACATATGTACGGAGTCTACATATTTCTGTTTTGCTGATAAACTACAGCAGATTCTCAGGTGTCAAAATTCACATGCCCTTAGACTCTAGTTGCTAGAGATATGCTTAGTAGGAAAATTAAAGTTATTATTAAATCTCCATGTGTAAACAAGCTGTTCACTGGGTTTACGAAGGACAGCATTAAAGATGCAAATATCCTGCTAATCTTACACAGTAACAAGGGTAAACTTGTAGTGCAATGTCAACTGAAAAAAACCAGCCTAGCACAGAGTTTCTGCAGGAGACACTAATTCCGACTCATTGTGTAAACTCTTTGCAGGTTTGGGTTTTTTTGTTTTGAACTCTTAATTTGTGGCTTCAAGTAGAAAATACTCCCTTATACTTTGTTGTCATTGAGGCATTTTTGACTGCCCTGATCCAAACACATGTAATTTTTTTTTGCCCTGCATTGTATTATGTTGAGCAGGGAGTGATTTGATATGGTGCTGGTGATCCTTAGTGTGGGAAATACTGCAACAATTCATGTTGCATTGGCAGTAGTAGGTAATGTTCCATTTTGTATTATCTGCCATGTGCAATTTCTAAATACAATACTAGAATAATGTTGGGGGAGAAGGGAAGAATTATGTGCTGGTTTTAGAATAGTGTACTTCAGATTTTGACAATCAGTCAGAATAAATGAATTTTCGTCTTACTGCACAGCAGTGATTTTCCATCTGACTTTTGACCCAATATCTTGTATCTTTCAAAATTTACATCTCTTCTTCTACTATAGTTGTTCCACATCTTGGAAGTGGAGTTATGATTAGTGGTATTACTAGCTTCACTTTCTAATTCTTCACTGCTGTGTCCTACCTCTGCAGTTCTTGTTCAAGCCACTTCTCTCTCATACACATTTGTCCAAATGTGGTTTTTACACCTAAAATGTCTTCACTTTTTCTTCTACCTTCTTCCTTCAAACTTTACAGTGTTTGTGTGGTCTGACTGTAGTTAATGCACATGTAAATCAGAGATGATGCACATGTAAATTAGAGATGTTGAGCTCAAATATTCAGGACAGAAGTGACACAGTTTCAGTAACACTTGCTTCATTGCTCACTTCATGAACTACTAATGGCAAAAAACCCGCAGGAAATTTTCCTAGGGTGGTTTTATGTTCTTCCCAAGAATCTGGGAAAGCAAAAAGAAATTTCATGAGAAAGGTGAACAGTGGAAGCTATGCACTTTCAGAAGATGTGAGATGCTGTGCAGTGTTTGGTACATCTTAGTTACTGCTAACTTGGAAGGTGATTTTTCTACCAGTCATTGGTAGCAGACGTTGAATGAAAGGATTGTGTTATTGGTTATATGCTTCTCTAAATAGATGTTGTGTGTCTGGTGATCAGGCTTTATAGAAGTGGTGACAATCCTTAGTCAGTATCCAGAGTCTTTACAACATAGTCTGAAGTGGATTTTATCATAAAACTGAATAGTCATCTCTGCAGATTGCTCCTGATTAGAAAAAAAAACCAAACAAACTTATGAGAATATAATGACAATTCTTAACTGCCAGGTTATTTTTTTCTAATTCTAAATCCACAGGCAAAGCAGTTAGCTAATGACATGACAAGCAGTGATGTGAATTTAACTAGGTTGATACAAACCAAGAAATATTTCCAGTCAAATCCTGAATACTAGATTCTAATAGCATTAATATAGATATCACTGCCTTTAAAAAAACGCCATGACATGTCTGGCACACTAATTTCAGTTTAAAATTAAAATTTGAGTCGAAATCATACATCCGGGTCACTAGCAGAATCTGGAGTAACAACCTTGATATAAGGGGGACTAAAGTATTCTATTCACTGTATTTCTTTTAAGCATTATAGCTAGCTGTTACATTGGGATATAACATGGGTAGGAGGACAAAAAGTTCTTCCCTGAGCACCTACTAGAAGCCAGACATAGTTAAGATCACTTCCTGTTCACACAGATGCTGCAGATACTCAAAATGGGATTTGAGGGACTGGGAAGAAGATACAGCCCTTAGTCTGCTCCTTCAGGGGATCACCGTAATGTAGTATCGCAATTAAGCTATAACTCTGACTAGCTCAAGAAGTTTTCCCAAAAATACCTTCTGCTACCAGTGCAGCTCCCCAGAACAGGCTTAGTTAGGGAAGTGTGGGAACTGTTTAATTCATGATGGACGAGTAAGAAGAATATTCTAGCAGCATGAGCATTTTCTGTGCACTGGGCAACTTTGGGAACAGTTCTAACCTAGTCCTTCCAGTCCCTCCTGGGGTGATTGAACCGCACTGTGGTTGTTCTGGCTGTAGGCCAGATAGATAGAATTTCATCCACTGGGATATTGACTCTAACATTCATCCATGTGTGGAGCAGCACATTTATCCTAGCATAAATCAGTAGCAATTGCTAGTTTGATAATGAACTTATGAATTCCTGCCATGGTTGTTATTTTTCTCATGACTGATAATCATGCTGAATTATGACCTCTCTTAATACTGAGAAGATGCAATTAAGTGAGTGTAACTCACACTCAAAAGACCTGATGCATCTGAGTGGCTATTCAAATGTTTTTTCGTTTGGAAGCACCAGTACATGTAATGACCATGAAGTAATGACTATATTTGTTGTCTTCTAAATTTTTACTATTTAAAGAGCATTTGCTGCATAAATACTACTGAATTAGCCATCTGCAGAGATGTAATTATGGTAGACTTTAAAGCTTATTTAAACAGGGAACATGAAAATCTTTTCATTACACCTGCAAAAGCAGAAAACCACTGTAATTAGGGATTATGTCATGGCTGGAAACCAGCTTTCTCACTTCCCTGGTATGAAGGGTAGACCTGGGTGTACATGCATTTATTTTTCCTGTATGCAATTCTCATGAATTTTCTTCCATACTTTTAATGTAATTGAATTTTACCTTTAGAGTTGTGTCTGTAGTAATCATCAGCTTCATTACGGTTTTGATACAGGAAGTATTATAAGGTATATTGAAATTTAATACAGGATTGGTGGTCCTGAAGACAAGGCTTCATCCAGGAAATACAATTTCTTATGCTTTCCACAAATGTGCATGGTCCTCACCTTGCAAAGAACCTGGATTTTCTTGCACAGTGACATTTCTTTGAATGTGTGGACTTATTACGTATTTTAGCCCATTCTCAGCAGTTGTTCTGATAGCTGTAAAAGCGCTTTTACAGTCAGCTATTCAGTGAGCTTAGAACAGAGCTATCATGCCTAAAGTACTGAATTTTGAATTTATTAAATATGACAGAAACTTAATATTTTATATATTGTTTCATTTTTCTTATAAACAGTAGCGTTAATGTAATTTTTTAGATCCATGTATATGGTTCCACATGTTTGGTCATGACAGATAGGAACCACTCATGTACATTTGAAATATTAGCAGGAATTTTTCTAGAATATAGTACTAAAACAAGTGAAATTCATTGGAAAAATAGTTAGTGTATAATACTTCCCCCACTAATATATTACCCAGGAAATAAGGCTTAGAAATTTGGTCTTGAAGTCATGAACAGGAAAATTACCTTAACAGGGATTGTTATTTTTGTGTGTATGCATTCCATTTAAGGTAATAAAAATATAACTTGAGGCATTTCTCTAAATATCATATTATGACATCATCAATTTTTTATCCATAGTTAACTCCTACGATAATGACCTTTCTGATTTTGGCTATGATGCTAATGGCATCATGTCTCATGGTATGGAGTTACTTATGATAAACCTAGTTGGGATCAGAGCTGGAGATCAAGGTCAAGCCAGTTTGCTGCATCAGACACCTGACACTGCTTGCTGCTTTGTTCAGAAATGGTATGCCTCCTTAGGAATTTAATGTTTTACATAATTTCTAAATAAAAATCCCCATGAAACCTTCAGAACATCAGCTGTGAGTCATTTGGAAATAATTTTTTAATTCACTTCCCCCAAGTCCTTCGAAATAGTAGCACATCTGCTTTGAATTTGAGTATTTCAGACTGAGACATCCTTAAAAGAAAAATAGTTTCCTCCAAATTATTCAGCATAAGCAATGTTTCTTTCGTTTGAAAAGCAAGCATAGCATAAATCATTCTTTAATAGATCTTTCACTTTTCCTTTAGGATTATGAATGCTCATACATGTAAATTGGAATCTAGTAGATGAATCTGTAGTGGATCAACAGGATAGGTCTAAAGGTGGGAAGGTCTGCAGATAACGTTAGGATGGGGGTTTATAAGTCAAGTCTCATAGGGTCACCTTTTTAGGTGGATTTTGTCAGGTGGTGATGAGGCCTACCTGCTTCCTACATGATGGGGAGCCAATTGTGATACTATGGCCACAGGGCAGGGGCCTCCCCAGCTGTGCCCAAGCAGTGCAAGCAGGGGAGGCTTGGGTGTGGCAGGCAAGGCTGGTCAGGGACAGTAAGATGTCTTAGTACACTCTGGAGAGGTGGGCCAATGCCAACTTCATGAAGTTCAACAAGGCCAAATGCAAGGTCCTGCACCTGGGTTGG
>JANHGB010047923.1:2778-24555 GCA_026283785.1 Coracopsis vasa
GGTTGCTCCAAGCCCCATCCAACCTGGCCTTGAACACTGCCAGGGATGGGGCAGCCACAGCTTCTCTGGGCAGCCTGGGTCAGTGCCTCACCATGCTCACAGGGAAGAACTTCCTAATATCTAATCTAAATCTTCCCTCTGGCAGCTTAAAGCCGCTGCCCCTTGTCCTATCCCTATATGCCCTTGTAAAAAGCCCCTCTCCAGGTTTCTTGTAGGCCCCCTTTAGGTATTTGAAGACTGTTATAAAGTCTCTCTAGAGCCTTCTCTTCTCCAGGCTGAACAATCCAAACTCTCTCAGCCTGTTTTCACAGGAGAGATGCTTCAGCCCTCGGAGCATCTTTGTGACCCTCCTTTACATCCTTGGAACATTCTCTATTTTCTGTCAAGTTCCAGTCTTATGAATCTCCTCCCATTCCTCTCCCACCCTGCCTGTCCTTTAGGCAAGTCAGAGACTAGACCTAAGTGAATGATGCTGTCTGGCCATGGCCAGCAGACATGTCTGACTGGGTATTTCCACTGCCCAGTGTAATCACATCCTGCCAGTCAAACAAAACTCGGGCTGCAGCATCATGCAAAATTGTGCCCATCAGTACAGCAGCCACAGCAGCTGCTGCTGAAAGCTTTCCTACTCCTCACCTGGTTCTGCAACTCAGTTAATCGACGACTGCAGTGTGAATGAGACTCCTCCTGTGAAGGAAACACAAGGATTTCTTTTTAGTCTCCAGTTTGACCAGGGCCATTGTCTATATTCAGCTCCCACTGGGTCTGCCACTGGGATTTGCGATCATTTCCCATATGGCCATAGCCTCTTCCCACCAAGTGAGATCCTGTTCTCACCTGTTTTGAAGCTGGCATCTTGTGCTTGTCAGATGGCAGTGACCCATCACGGTAAAACTTCTTCAGCCTCCTTCGTTCACACTCCACCTGCACGTTGGATAGGAGAAAGGGTCAGAGAAACCTGCCACCAAACAAGGAGCAAAAGGACCTCTGGACATCATGGCAAGGAGATTTCCCCTCAGAGACTATTAATTGCACTAGGGAACGTTATGGGCAAAGAGCTACTTGAAGCAGACTATAGAAGAGAAAGCACGAGAGGATGCTCTCCAGTGGACCATGAGGCTTAGCATAGGCAAAGAAAGCCTGTTTTACCTGCTCAAGAGTCTTCTTGAGCTCTGCATTGAGTTGCTTCAGCTCAGTCTTCTCAACTTCCAGCCTTGCAACTTCTTTCTGCAGACGTTCCAGCCGCTGTGACAGAAGCCTCTTCTCTGAGAGCCATGATTGCTGCTCTCCTTCTGCAACAGCCTGGTGGGTATTCAGAGGAGATTACATGAGCTGGTGCCACATGAAGGTTAGAAAGTTGTTAGAATCAGCAAGCTGGAAAGAGTGACAGGACTCAGAAATGGACAGTGCTAAGTCCCTTCTCCTCCTCCTGGTCCACAGGCCAAAACAACACACACTCTTTCCTAGGAGCCTTCCTCCAGATAACCTCGGTGAAATGGAGTTGTTTGCTCTGCTGATACACATATAGTGCTATAAATAGTCTTGATATCAGCACTGTAATGATCTATATGGATGCCACTGAAATCTCCCATAGTTTTCACGTTTCCTGCCCTTGTCACTTCTCTGCTTCAACAAAGAAGAAATTCACTTCTCCATCAATAGATCCCAATACCTGTCACCATCCTGATCGGGCTCGTAGTAATATTTATCAAGTAATGTATAAATGTATAATGCATTTTATTAGTAGCATTTTTCATATGTTTGTATACTAATATAATGCTAAAAGCATTGACAGTCCCAGGCAAGTGTGCAGCACAGGCTGCTGTAGCAGTTCCACTGGCAGTACCTAGGTCAGATCATCTTGGAGAAATCCACACTGATTTGCCTTCCTGCATTTTGGACTGTGGCACAAGTACACCCTGAATGTGCAATGAAGCCTTTAACCTGACCTGGCAACGGTACGATTTCCATTGGTTTCAATACATGGGAAAACCTGTACCTCAGACATTGACATCTCTGAAAGCATCCTCTAAGCACCATCAATGTAGCTGCTGAGCAGCCATTAGCATCAAATTGTAAGTTTAGCACACCAGTCTGGTCAAATGAGACCTTCCCTTTCCATGCCAAATCCTAAACACAACAGGTTGCCTAAGCTTGCCTAGAAAGAGAGAAGCAAATACCCATCCCCAGCTTTTGCACTTCAGCTAGAACAGCAAGCTCCCTTTTTGGCTAAGCAGATTGTATGTTCATGGGGATATGTATTCTTGTATATTTATGGGAAACATCATTAGAATCCTTTCTAGATGTTTTAGTTGACTGATGAACAATCATAGTGCCTACCTGGTGATGAAACCGGTCCGTGTCCCTCTCTGAAACCGCAGTCTGTAGGATGGCTATTTCATTCCTCAAAGTCCCATTGGCCAATTCACACTTCCTAAGGGCAAGAGTCAGGGCTTGTGCTTTCTCCTTCCATTCAATTTCTTCACTTTCAGTCTGCTTCAAAATAGTAATCACACGCTCCAATTCTTTCCCCTTTGCCTTCCTTTCATCTTCCAGTTGCTGGGTTAGCTCCTTCTGCCTTTGCAAGGAATGGTCTCTCTCTTGGAGCACTCTCTTCTTCTCTGCTTCCACTTCCTCCCACTTTTGGAGTTTTTGGATTAGTTTCTTTAGGGTGTCCCCTTCATCTTTCCATTGCAAAACTGATGTGAATTGGTTTAGGAGTTCACTTTGCCTCTGAAGCTCTTGTTCTTTTCCTGTCAGAGTCTTCTCTAAATTCCTGACTCGGTCTTGCTGGTACTTTATCTCTTCATCCTTCTTTGTCAGAGTCTGCTGAACATGCTGGAGATCTTCCTGAAGAGCTTTTACTTCCTTTTCTAACTCATTTTGCTCACCTTGAGCCTTGGTCTCTCGCTCCCTCTCAGACAAGACTTCTTCCAGGACCTTCTCTTGCTCTCGGTGATGTCTAACCGCTTCGTTGCTCTCAGTTAGCCTAAGCTGGAGATTCTGCAAGGTCTTTAATTCCTCTTCTTGGTGCTGGAGTTTTTGCTTCAGAGCTTCATTGTCTTCATCTCTCTTCCTCACCACTTCCTCGAGCAGATTCACTTGCTTCTGGCATGATGTTAGTGCTATTTTCATGCTTTCACCCTGAAGCTGTAACATGCTCATTTGCTCTGTCTGCTTGAGGAGCTCCAAACGCTTCTCATTCAACATCCCACTCATTTCTTCTAGATCCTGCTTTAGACTGTTGGCCTGCTTGCCTTCTAACTCCTTCTGCTCCTGAAGGTCCTGCACACGCTCCTGCAAAGACACTATCTCTTGATCTTTAGCTTCTAGAGAAGATTCAGCATGTTCTAGTTTTTGCAGTATGGCTTCAGCCTGCATTGCTACCTTCTCCTTTTGCTGCTGAAGCTCAGAGACAGCCTCCTCCAGAACTCCTATCCTTTTTTCTCTTTCTTTCAGAGTCAGTCCTGTAGCTTGAAGATTTGTTTGCTCAGCTTCAAGCTTTTCCTCCTTTTCCCTGCACGCCTCACATTGCTTTCTAAGGGATAAAATTTCTTGTTCCTTTTCCTTCAGTGCCACTTCAAGATGCTGAAGAATTTTCTTCTGCTGTTCAGAGTCTTGCTTTAGTTTTTGGAAGGTCTCAATCACTTCCTTCTGAGATTCAATCATGAAATCCTTATCTTTCAGAATGGCCTTAGTGTATTCTAAGTCTCTGTGTAAGACATTCATCTTTTCTTCTGTTTCTTCCTCATAGCTCCTCATTTGTTGCTTTTGGATGTCTATGAGTCTGTCCTTTTCTTTTAAGCTTTCTAAGGTCTGGTCCAGTTGGTCACGGAGAGTCCTCAACTGCATTTCCATGGTTTCTTCAGCTTCCTGCATTTGTTTTTGTTGTGACTCAAGCTCTTCGTCTTTTTCAGATAAAGAAAGTGCCATCTTTTCCACTTTACCATGAAGCTCTTGCAGTTGCCCCTCTAGCTGCTCCTTGTACTGCTGCAAGAGTCTTAACTGATCCCTTTGAGAATCACACTCACTCTCTCTGTCCCTAAGACCTGCCCTCAGGTGTTCAAGGCTTGCCTGCAGAGATTTCACGTGGTCTCTGTGCATTTCCAGTTCTTGGATTTGCTGAGTCAGAGACACAAGCTCTGAGTTTTTCTCCTTCAAGTTTCCTTTCATATGATCAAGATCTAGAAGCAGATTTCTCACTTGTGATGTACTGTGTTGTTCTAGTGTCTTTATTTTCCCTTTCTGGAATTTGATCTCCTGATCCCTCTCCTCCAGCTCTTTGCTCAACTTGCTGACAGCAATCCTCTGCAATTCTAACTGCTTCTCCAGCTCCTGTATCTCTTCTTGCTGGGACCTGATCTCCAGGTCCCTCTCCTCCAGCTCCTTGCTCACCTTTCTCATCTCAGTCCTCTGCATTTCTTGCTGCTTCTCCAGCTCCTGTATCTGCTCTTGCTGGGACCTGATCTCCTGGTCCCTCTCCTCCAGCTCCTTGCTCACCTTTCTCATCTCAGTCCTCTGCAGTTCTTGCTGCTTCTCCAGCTCCTGTATCTGCTCTTGCTGGCATCTGATCTCCTGGTCCCTCTCCTCCAGCTCCTTGCTCACCTTTCTCATCTCAGTCCTCTGCATTTCTTGCTGCTTCTCCATCTCCTGTATCTGCTCTTGCTGGGACCTGATCTTCTGGTCTCTTTCCTGCAGCTCTATGTTCATCTTGATGACAGTAGTCCTCTCCAGTTCTCGCTGCTTCTCCAGCTCTCGTATTTGCTCTTGCTGGGATCTGATCTCCTGGTCTCTCTCCTGCAGCTCCTTGCTCACCTTTCTCACCTCAGTCCTCTGCAGTTCTCGCTGCTTCTCCAGCTCCTGTATCTGCTCTTGCTGGCATCTGATCTCCTGGTCTCTCTCCTGCAGCTCTTTGCCCATCTTTCCCACCTCAGTCCTCTGCAGTTCTTGCTGCTTCTCCATCTCCTGTATCTGGTCTTGTTGGGACCTGATCTCCTGGTCTCTCTTCTGTAGCTCTTTGCTCACCTTGCTGACAGCAATCCTCTGCAGTTCTCGCTGCTTCTCCAGCTCCTGTATATGCTCTTGCTGGGATCTGATCTCCTGGTCTCTCTCCTCCAGTTCTTTGCTCATCTTGCTGACAGCAATCCTTTGTTTTTCTTGCTGCTTCTCCAGCTCCTGTATATATTCTTGCTGGGATGCCACCTTCTGTTTTTTCTCTGTTATGTCCTTAATAAACTGATCAAGAGTAGCTTTCTGCATTTCTTTCTGGTTTTCCAGCATTCTCATCTGTTCCTGGTATAACTTCATTTCTCCCTCTCTCTCTGACAGGATGGTAGTCATATGAGCGAGGGTCTCCTGCAAAGCTTTTATCTCTGATGTCTCTTTCTGGAGCATCTGGATTTTCTCCCGCTGGGTTTCCACTTCCTCATTTTTAATTTTTAAGATGGCCAATGTGGTTTGAAGCTCTTGTTCGAGGCAGTGATTCATGTCTGTTGCTGTGTTTGCTCGAGCTTCAGAGGCTGACACTGATTCCTGAAGAAGTTTGATCTCACCTGCTAGTTTCTTTTTAACTGCCTGCAATCTGTCCTGTTCGTGCTGCGAAACAGGGAGAAAAAGCTTCAATAATTCCATTATGTGTTTGCTTTTCATATTGGATTTGACTCCTGCTCTAGCAGCAGTCAAGGGCTGCCTGCTCTCTCTCTGCCTCTTGAGATGCTGTGCCACCCTATATATTGCATCCTTCCCAGCTGACTCAGCCAGTTCCATCTTCCTTTTTGCCCTTTCCTGAACCTAGCTCCAGTGTGTTCTCTTGGGGAGGAGCTGCCAGAACTGCAGCCAGGATTTAAAGTCAAGATTAAGCACGATTTAGGCAGTGGCTCGATGATGCCACTCTATTAGAAAGAAAAAAGAGAACACTTCATTTCCCTTTTTATTATTTGTTTGAACCTCTACTGTGCAGAACTGGCATGGGTTCATCCTCTAGAACCCCAATGCCCTCTCTTGAAGGAGTAATAGTCAGATCAGCGTCTGCCATTCTGTGTTTGAAACCAGGTCTGGCTCTCCCCTTGCAGACATACATATTTAGCTGGATCAGCACTTTGGTTTCTCAAATATGTCTACTTTCTCCCCACTGTCTGCTCTCAGACGGGTAACACTGAACAGTTTTCTCTATTAGCAGACTTTGTCTTCTCACCCCTCTTTCCAGATCGGTATTTAGAAACCTACATCTGGATTTGGACATAATAACTGGACAAACCATGACCTGTAAATAGAGACAAGTTTGAAAATCACTTTTACTAAAGCTTCAAGGCAAAAAACTTCAGAATTGAGGAAAAGAAGCACCCGGAATCATAAGTGGGTTTTTATGTGACTGCAGCATCTTTTCCACTTATTCACAAGGATGCAACTGGAAAAGTTAAACTGAAAAACTTGCTCTTTTAGAATTATTAACAGAAGGCCAAAGAAATGTAAGAAATGGCCTTTTACAGCATCTGCCAGCCTCACCAGGACATCCTTTCTTTGCTTCTCAGCACTCTCAAGTTTCCTTTCCAAAGATGCCACCTCTTGACGCAGAGTCATAGCCTCCTCCTTTAAAGCAGCGGCCTCTTCCTGCAAGACAGCTTGTAGAGAGTTCTTCTTGTGTTCTGCCATCTGTGTCTCTGCAAGCAGTAAAGGTGAAGGTGAAAGGGAAAGCAAGACCAAAGGACAGAGAAAATGTAATATCTGTCTGCCTGTGGTTTCCAGGCCAACAAGGATTTTCAAAGCAGACATAAATCAAGGAAAATTCAGTCAGAGAAAAGAAGAATGGAAGTGGCAAGGTTCAAAAGAATGTGAAAACATGTTTGCTCTTCTGCTTATTGAAAGGCCAGGGCTAAGAGCATGGCAGCACATCACCCACAGCATCAGATGCAGGAAGAACTGACATCGATGAAATAAGGAGAGAGACAGTAGATCAGAGTCAGATCTAGTGTCCTAAATGAAAAGGAAGGAGCAGCAAAAGTGAAGACTGACTGTGACACAGTGAATTGACTGGGAAGGCTTAAGAGATGTTATACAGAAGAACAGACATCAATATTGTACTTGAAGTGTACAAACTAAACTAACAGACAGAAACTAAAGATTGAAAGAACTAAGTGGGACAAGCAGGATCCATCCAGTGACAGAATTTGAAGTCTAAAAGCTGTTATCATATGTAGTAAGAACTATAGATGTTCCAGAAAAAGTGATGATCTAAGGCTTTGGAAACTATCCTGTAAAATGATGGGCAGTTCCATCTCAGAGAGGAAACAGGAAGAAATACTGATCAGGTAAAGGTACTACATGAGTAAGTGACAACATGTAGGGGAGGCACTGAGCAATGCCCACATTTCCCTGTTCCTGTCGTCTGAGACAAGGAAAACAAGACATGAGATGAAAAAGCAAATCTCATGGGGAGAGCGGGAAAACAACAGAGAAAGGAGCAGTGATGCCTGTCCATATGTGATATAGAGAAGCTAACACCCTGGAGACTCTGAGCTGGCCTGGAGATTAGAGGAAGAGGTGATAGCTACACATGAAAACAGTTTATAGATAAATACAACATTAACATGGCACCAAAGGCATAAGAAAGAAGTGACCAGGGATGTAAAAACCTATGTTTGCTATGTCAGTGAGTTCAGACAGGAGATCAGTAGCAGCAAGAAAACAGGTAAGAAGGATGGAGGAGCTCATACATATACATAGGAGCTCAACATTGAACTAATGCTCTGTGAATCTGCCATCTAAGAGGAAAACGAAGTCAGGACAGACAAGGCTTTTTGCTGGTTGGTGCTTTTAAAGAGCATACAGAGAAGGATGCTGTGAGGCATCAAGCTGCACCTTCTTAGCAGTGACATGCAACCTGAAAGGCACCATGTCTGCACATTATCACCAGCAGCACATTGCATCTTTCTCCATGAAAAGCCTTCACATGGTTCTATAGGTAAGTCTCATGCTTGTTGCTCTCCTTCTCTTTCCATCTCCAGGCACTGTGTGTTTCCTCTGCCTGGTATGGGAGGTCCCTGCTGGTCAGACAGTCAGTGGGTTGGAAAGGAGGAGCTGTACCTTCCTGGCTTTGAGCCAACTGTTTCTGCAGCTCTTGATTGTGGGCACTGAAATGGTCCCTCTCAGCTTGCCTCTTGCTCAACTCCAGCTCAAAGTCCTGGATCTTCTTCCTTGAATCACTCTGGAAGGGGTAAGAAGAGAAGTATCACCTCACAGAGCCACTGCTGGCAGGAGACAAAGATGTGCAAGCACTAAGGCAGAAATAGCCATGGCGGGAGGGGACAACTGGACAGTAAATGTGATCATGAGTCTCCTTTCCCGCTACGGCAGCAAGCCAACCTGACCTACAAGAATTTACACCCGTTCTGGCTTTGTCAATCTGCTTGTCAGTTCAGTCCAGCAGAGGTACAGGATTTCTGGATGCAGTGGACACACATTACCAGATCAAGCTGAGTCTGCTTCAGGTGCTGGCGCAGGTCCTGCAGGGCTGCTGCCACTCTGTCCACTGTGAGCTCTGCAGGGAGCTCCCTGGCCTGAGAAACAGTCAGATCCCAGATATGGCCCTGTTCTGAAGAGAGAAGCCATTCTGTTTCAAGATTGAATAGAAGGGTCTCCAACACACGAGGCCTCTTTATTCACTGGAGAAGGTGCCTTTAAAACTTCCCAAGGCTTGAGTTGGCCTAAACTGAAGGGATGATTCTATCATATCAGGATTGCAAAGAACCACACCTCCCTCCATCTGCTCTCCTCTACGTGCCCTATAGACTTGTTAACCCAGTCTCCCACACTTGCCTGAACTCCAAGTGACCAAGTCTCTGCTGTCACAGATCACGCGGTGCAGAACCAAGTGCAGTTTGTCCAGCTGGGACTGGGCTTCACAGTGGGCACTGTTAGCCTGCTGACACTCCATGGCCAATGCCTTTGCTCTGTTCTCTGTGCTACAAAGCCTCAGTTGCACTTCAGACATCTCAGCCTCCAGCACGTGCAGAGAGTCCCTCAAGCACCGCTCGCCTGCTCGGGACTCCTCCAGATCCTGCAGCAGTTGCTTCTCCCGAGCTGCCAGGCCAGCCTCCTTCTCCAGCACTACCTCCTGCAGTGACTGTATCTGTAACAGAGATGCACAGAGCCTCAGGGACAGTGCTGCTGCTGAGGCAGCAGAGCGGGAAGTAGAAGGAATAAAGGAGAAATTACTTCAAGCAAAAAACACATTGGAAACAGAAGGCTCAAAGGCAAGGACTAAAACAGAGCAAAATCAGCTAGGAACAGGTATGTGGAGCCTAAGGGGCCAAAAATAAGTTTCCCCATCCCAAAATGAATGGTCAAACTCTCTGGCTTTCACACTTTCCAAACTCAAAAATGAAGCTCTCTTGTGTGGGGGTAGGTTTGTGGGGAAGGGGGGTTGGTTAGAGGGTGAGGTGGCAAATCAAGCATCCCTGCATGGAGGGTGGGGCTTCCAGGGATGCTTGGGAGTAGAAGGGAAGACAATCAGCATCCTTTGTGGTGCATCTCCAAAAGGCCAGATGATCTGGCTGTGCCTTACACAGACAGCAATAACCACTTCTGTTTCACCACACTGCTTAATGCCCAACAGAGGTACAAACACCATCTGGGGACAACATTTGTAATAGAGATCCTGAGAAGCTCCAAAGGAGTCTTCCATTTCTCCTCAGAGAGTTAATGCCATGAATCATGAGAGAACAGGGGAAAACATAGGCAGAACATAGCAGATCCAGCCTTGACCTCAATGTCTCTGGTCAGAATACAGGAGTGTATGTTGTTGAGAGGGAAAACAAGTTGAGGCCTACAAGCTGAAGGTGGCATTCTATGTCCCTGGAGAAGAGGATGCTAGTGCCAAGGTCACCTGGTTGTTGAGCTCTTTTATTTCTCTTCTGTGGTCTGAATGGAGCTGCTGGGCCTGGTGAACAGCAGAGAGAAGCTGAGACACCTCGTTATGCTGGGCAGAGTTCTTTTCTTCCAGGGTTTTGAGGCTCAGCTCCTTCTCTTCCAGAGACAGCGTCAGCCTGAAAGAGAGAGCATACAACCCATTACTACACAGTGTAACATTTAATAAACTCCTAGGACTTCCACCACCAAGGGGAAAATTGCTTTGTCTGCGGTTTGTCTACACAACCAGGCTGCTTGTTCAGCTCTCTTGTTTCTTGGGTACCTCACAGGGGAATCCAGCTCAGTTCAAAATCATGGTTTTAAGATGGCTTCTGCCAGCCAAAGGTGTCAGGGTGGAAGACTGATACAGATCCTTAATATTTAAAGTTTACCGGACCCAAGGTGGAGCTGATGGATCTATTTAGCTCATTGTACTGCAGCTTTCCTGCCTCCTTTGGTGTGTTTCAGGTTTGAAACCCCTGAAAGTTTCATTTACACTATTAAGATGCTGATTTAACAAAAGAACACCTTTTAAGGAAAGGACCACTCCAAAAACCATTGTCTTCAGAAAAACTGTCACTGAAGCACAACAACTGTCAATGAAACACATCAAGAGAACGAGACATCTATGTGGATAGTTCTGAACTCTGCTTTGTCAGAAAGGCTGCCACAGCCACTTTTATATGCAAAGATCTGGAAGAGGGAATCCATTAAACAGACTGGAGAGTCTCACAGGCTTTCACTTACCTGGCTTTTTCGCTCTCTAGGACCTTCAGCGAGGCCTGAAATTCTGTGTTGTGACGCTCTACTTCTTCCCATCGACTCCTTTCCCCCTCCAAGGACTGCAGACACACCTGCAGCTCCTTGTTCTGATGTTCTACCTCCTCCCATTGACTCCTCTTCTCCTCCAGGGCCTTTTGGAGGTGCACAACCTCCAGCACCTTCTGTCTTGACAGTTCCTGTGCCTCACTCAGATCTTGTTGAGCTTTGCGGCCAATCACTTGCTGGGACTCTTCAGAGGCTGCCAGCTGAGACGTCAACTCCTCCACCTCAAGTAAAACATAACAAAGCAGTCAAAGACTACAGCTTGTCACAGGCAGCCATATCACATAGTGAGAGCGAAAGGAAAGAACAACTTCAAATTTCACCCTAGCATGAAAATACTGGATCCACAATGGAGAGAGCCAACTTGCTTCAAAATCTAAGTGGGTCATCATGTTCAACTGAAAAAACACCTTAGAAAGCAAGGCCAGCAGCAACAGGCCAGCAGAAACCCATTCTGATGATGGACTCATTCTAGCAAACAGGCAAAAGGACTAGCTCGTCTGTCCAGAACAGCAGCTGAGATTCAGCTGACCAGTAAAGCCTCCTTCAGACCAGTGGAGATGAAGACCACAGGATGATGGCAGCCCGAGGGACTACCCCATCAGCCTGCTGTTCGCAATGGAAAGACAAGAAGGAGACCAACCAGAGACCACCTATTTGATGACTGGAGTAGCTATTGCTGTTTCAGTCACCTGTTTCTGTAGAGCATCCCTCTGCTGAAGAAGGATATTCGCCTCCTCTTTGATGGTTTTAATTTCTTCTTTGTGCTGCTTCTCCACTGCCTTGATCTTACTCTGAGCTTCCTGCAGCTCTGCTTGCAGCTTTTCTGTGATGTTCTGTAAACATAAATGGAGAGCAAGTTACTGGGACTGGCCATCAGGTTCAACTTATTCCTCAGTAAAGGGACCAGGACTCTGATGCTCTAGTCAAAAGACAGGCCATGAACTTAAGTACCAGGAATAAAGGGCCTGTTATGGATACTTCAAGCCCAAAGTTAACACCTCTGTCAACCATCTGAAAGGACAGAAATAAAGGAACAAAGCTTCTGTGACAGAAGTTGCCAGCAATGTTAGGAGTCACCTTCATGGTAGACTGGAGTCTGTCAAGATCCTACCCCATTGCTGCAACCTTCTGCTGAACTTGTCTTAGGCCCACACTGAATCTGTGGCTGCATTTACTGTCCCACCATAGGCCTGTGGGTCTCGACATGTCTTCAAGCACAAGCCATTGGCTCTGCTGCCTGGCCTAGCAACATGTGGCTTATGACAGATGCCATTTCACACCCTCAGAATTCAGAACCATACTGGTCCCTACCAGGTCTTGCAGGAGCTTGTTTATTTCCACTTCATGATCACTTTGACAAAGTTTGAGAGTACTGTCATAGTGTTGCTCTTTCTGCAGGAGCTGCTGTGTCATGTCTTCCCGTTCCTGCCGCATCAGAGATCTCTCTGTTTCCAGCTCCCATTGAAGGCACTTCACTTCCCCTGCAAACACAAATGGCAAGATTCAGAGTCTACAAAGAAACAGTTCTGACTTTACTGAATGTGAATTTCAGTGTAGGAGAGATCTCCCTCCAGCTCCTTCACTTCTCAGAAGCACTGCAGAGAGCTATTATTATACCATTTTCTCTGGGCAGGAGGGTCACCAGAAACCAAGCACATGAAGCTCTTACCTTGTATCACCTCCTTGGCCTGCGTGACTGCGTGTAGCTGGATTTCCAGCTGACTCCTGGAAATTTCCAGCTGAGATAAGTGCTGCTGTGTCTCAAACAGGCTGGATTCCAGGGTGTCCTTCACTGACCTGCGAGTTGTGAATAAGAAGAGAAATGAGTTTCTTGCTCCTGGCACCCCCAAGGAGTTACTCCAGTAAGAAATCATTCAAGATCCCTACCCCCGAGTATGGAAAATGGGTTGCATGGAAGGTTGTATACAGGTAGCATATTTATACCATTTAAAATAGCAATGCAGGCCCCTCTGAGGGAATGCCCAGGCCTTCCTTGTCACCTACAATACACAGTAAGACCACCTGAATTGGATCTCAATAGCCAAATCTTAAATTGCTGTCTGATACACATGGGTAACCCTGCCCACATAGTCTGTGTGCCAGTAAGCAAAAGCCCAGCCTCTGCTCACAGTCCTTACGAGTAGCTGTGCAGGGGGACAGAATGAGTATTTCCCTGGGTGATTCATGACTTTTTAGTGGAGTTCATAATGTAGCTCTAGGTAGGTAATTTTCCAGCTTCCCTCTGTTTAAAATGGACTAAAGAAATATATTAGACGATACAGTAAAATCTCATGCTTGCAGCAGCATTTGTAACAAATCTGAAGTAGATTTTATCTGAACAAGTACTATCTGAGAGAGACAGGTATCCTTCAGTTTAAACTGCTGGAAGTTCAAGGGAAAACTTGCTACCTTTCTCTAGCATTGCTAACCATGTAGGCAACAGCCCAAATAGCTTGGCACTCTTTTAAAGAGAAGCTTTGGTACAAATCATAGTATACTTTTTTTTCCCATTTTGCTCAAGATTCTTCCATTTTCTGTCCATGGAAGGTGAAAACACCCGAGAGGCACACAGGATGCAATGAATCCTTGAGTAACGATTCCCACCTCTGTAATTACAGACCTTTGATAACATCCTGCCTAGGGTCTCCTCCCTGCCTTTACCTGGCCTCTTCCAGCTGCTCTGAAAGGCCTTGTCTGTCCCTCTCCATGGCTGCCAGTCGCACCTCTAGGGCAGCCTTCTCGTGCACCAGCAATTCCTTCTCTTTGGACACTTTGGCCAACGCATGCTCTTGGCGAGAGGACTCCTGGCTCAGCTGCTCCAGATCACCTCTGGCCAACTCTTGCTGGTGGTAAACCTGAAACAGGACAAAATACAGTGAGAGTTGTGTGCAGAGCCATCCAGTGCCAGTTCTGAATGAGCCAGAGGAGAAAGAACTCCTGTACTGTGGGAGGAAAGCTTCAGAGCATCAGCTGCACACTGCACTAATACCTTGGGCTGCCAAAAGGCACTGTTAACTTGAAAGTGATAAGCAAGGCCATACAAGATTGCCTGGGACCAGACAGCTCCTTCAGGGCAAACTTACATACCTCAGACTATGTGTTTCGTGCAAAACCACTGCATCTTCCAGCACTGCCACTCTGCAAACTAAAATCCTATCAGAATCTATTCCTGTGCTGGAAAAGTTTCAGAAGAGGTTGAGCAAAAGCAACTGCTCAGAATATCCAGTCTAAACCTCACCCAGCATAACTTGAGGCTGTTTCCTCTTGTCCTAGTACTTGCTACTTGGGAGAAGAGATTGACCTCACCTCACTACAACCTCCTTTCAGGTAGCTGTTGGGAGCGAGGTCTTCCCTAAGCCTCCTTTTCTCCAGACTAAACAACCCCAGTTCCCTCAACTGCTCCTCATCGCACTTGTGCTCCAGACCCTTTACCAGCTTTGCTGCTCTTCTTTAGACCCGCTCCAGTAGTGAGGGGCCAAGAACTTACATGGGATTCGATGTGCAGGCTCACCAGTGCCCAGCACACAGGGATGGATGATCACCGCCCTCATCCTGCTGGCCACACTATTTCTGATAACAGGCTAGGATGCTCTTGGCCTTCTTGGCTACCTGGGCACAAGCTGGCTCATGCTCAGTTGGCTGTTGTCTAACATCCCTCCCAGGTCCTTTTTCCCAGGCAGCCTTCCAGCCACAAAGCTGTGTGTATGTCTTAAAATACAATTTCAACAGTTTCAAGAAGCCATTCCCATTCTTAGCGGTACAAACCAGCAGACACTGACTCGCAGCTTTGACCTGCTCTATAAGCTCAAACAAATGGAGTTTTGAAAGCAGCAGAATTCACAACAAAAAGCATAAACAGAAACATGCAGCCCTGGGTTTTGCTTCAGGAAAAGGATTCAGAGCTGCACAGTTTGTTTCTTTTGACACATATGAGAGCAGGAGCCCCACTCAGATTCATGCACAACACAATCATCTCTCTGCAGCTTATCAAAAGCCAAAAAAGAGGTCAACACAGACAGGTGGATTAAAAGAATTCATAGAAGCAGAGGACAACACAGAGAATTGCAGAACAGCTCTGCAAGCCACCAATTTGTTTCCAACAAGAAGTAACCAAAAGCCTTGTGATCTCCAGCACGACCAAGTGTCTCCTTGACAAAAACACTATAGAATCCAACAGATACAGCTTCACTGAGCCAAGTAGCCAAAAGCCCACACAGAAAGCAACAGGTTTTTGGTCTCACCTGACTGAGTTTCTCTTCGGTTTCTGCCTTCTCCTTTGCCAGGGTCCTCAGCTCTATCCGCAGCCCCTCCTGTTGCTCCTCTGCTTTCTTCAGCAGTTGCTCCAGATGGGCTTTCTCTGTGCTGAGCTCTTCATTTGTTGTTTCACACAAGCTCAGCTTATCCTGGCCAGAGATCTTTGCTCTCTCCATCTCATCCACTTTCACTGACAGAGCTTCATTCTCTTGCTCCAGCTACAACCATAGAAGCACAGAGGAAATAAAATACAGGAACATTTACTCCATAGGAGGTTTGGCTTGAACAGATAAAGGAACACTTCCATATTCTGTCAATCACACTGTTGAAAGGCAAGAAGCCCAAGAAGCAGCAGCAACTAGAGACAAACTCCTGGCAAGATCTTTGGCAACTCTGCTCACCTGCAGCACAAGTTGGTTCAACTGCACTTTATCCAAAGCAAGAGCTTCATTGATACTGCTCATCTTCACTGTTGCAACACGTAGATCAACTGTTTCAGCACTCAGCTTATTCTGAACCCCTGTCAACTCTGCCACTGACTGCCCTGCCTGAAGAGACAAAAGAACACGACAACAAAGGCAGGAAAATGCCTGACTTTCAGCAGCAGCTCCAGATCCCCTTTTATGTCTCTGATGTACTCCCAGTTCAGCACTCCCAATAAGCACTACCCCAGAGAGGCTGTATGGTGTGATCACCATTTTCCAAGGGGGAGAACAACATTTTCCCTGTCTTCTACTGCCAGAAACAGCATCTGTGATGGTTTTGCTATCACAACTCCCTCTTCCACAAGTGCTACCTAGGAATAAGGTGATCATACCTTCTCCAGTGCCATGGTAAGCTCATGTTTCTCCTGCTTCAGCAGATCCCTCTGAAGGTGCAATTCCTCCAGTGTCTCTCTTGCAATTAACAACTCACTCTGTAATAATGAATTTTTTCCTTCAAGTGCAGCTAAGTCCTTCAGTCTATGAGAAGGGGAAAGGCAAACAAGTTTTTAATGTAAAATACATTCTCATTTCCAAAACCGAGATACATACCATGCCCAAGACATGACAGTATGAATGACTTCTAACAGCTTTCTGCGTACACCTAAGGAATGCTGGAATTTCCTCACTAGAGCTGCATCACTCTTTGTCACTGATGGAGGTGAAACATTTGCCATTGAGAAAGTAAAGCAAGCTACCAGAAATCACAGAACATTTCCAGAAAGTTCAGTTCAGCTGAACAGCTCCTGCCTGTTTGTTCTTGCTCTCCTTTCTGATGTATTGGCTCCAAGACTTTCCAAAGTTCTTCTTTGGACAAGACAGACTTTTTAAGTCAGATTCGTAGTCCCACAATTACTCTTGCCTTCAGCAGTGAAATGATGAAAGAGCCTGGAATCTATTTGGGGAAGAGGTGTGTGTGAATTTCCAATCCAATAACCATAGGGTCACAGGATGATTCAGGCTGGCAGGGATCCCAGGAGGCCTCTAGCCCAAGCCTGAGCTCAAAACAGCTGAGGTCAGCTAAGGGATCAGTCCAGGTTGCTCAGGCTTTATCCAGTTTGGTCTTTCAAATTTTCAGGGATAGAATCTGCACAACCTCTCTAAGCAACCTGTTCTGCTGTACGACTGCCTTTATGCTTCCATTTTTTGTTCTCCTTAAATCCAGCTTGAACCTCTCTTGTCTCAGCTTGTGCCTGTCACCAACTACCCTGGTCAGGTTTGGAATGATGTTTTTAAAGGGTTATAAAGCAAGTAAAAGGAGGCAGCCAGACCTGCCCGTGTGCTCCCCTCCCATTTCTGTGCTACAAATGATGAGCATGCAAAATTTATTATCTTTATGGTGGGCCTCCTAAAGTCCAGCAGTGCCCATCCCTGCCCAGAGAAAGCTTTAACACTCACAGGAGCTCCTTGTCATGATGTGCTCTTTCCAGTGCCTGCTGCTGCTCCACCTTTTCCCCCTGGGCCGAATCTTCCTTCAGCTGCAGTTCAGTGTTACTCTGACGCAGACGTGAGGCTTCTTGCTCTGTTACTTCAAGCTGCTGCTGTAACTCTTCCCTGGTTTTCTCGAGGTTTGCACAGTCACTGCAGAGACAAGGCTCAGTTAGAATGAAGGGGCCTGAAGAGTCACAGATCCCATTTTCATCATTCCAGGATGGAATTGTAGGGAGCACAGTAAGGAGGAACTTGCTCTTCCCCTCACAAGGTAACTGAAGAGGGAAAAAGAAAGGAAGGGTTTTGCTTTCATTCAGTGGCTGGGAAAGGGCATCCAAAGAACAAGAACTCAGAGAAGCAGCATGTCAAGAGGGAGGTATACACACAGTAGGGCACGCAAGTTCTTTGCCCATAACATCTATGAACTCCCAAAACTGGAAGCAGATTGCCTCTAGAACACAGGAGGAGGAGGAAACACTCACCTTCTGAGTGCTTCTACCAGAGATTGGAGGTGCTGCCGGTGGCTGCTGGATGTCTTGCATTCCTCCTCCAGTTGTTCAATCCTTTGCTGCAGCCTCTTGCACTTCCCTTCCTGCTCTCTGTGCTGGTGCAGCAGGTCACTGATAGCGTCCTGCCTGGCAGAAAGCTCTTCTTTTAGGGCCTGCAAAGGATGGGCAGGGAAAGAGCACGAACAAGCAATAAGGAACAGGGAAGATGGCTCCAGACAGACGAGAGAAGCAGCAAGCAGAGAGACAGCTCACCTGAAGGCAAAAATCTATGATAAGGATTGGAGATCAAGGAGAGAAAAGCAGTAGAGCACAGAGGTGGTGGGACTGGCAAGACATTACAGGACCAAGAGTGAGAAGGCTAGAAAGAAACCAGCTAAGCTGGCTAAGCAAAGGAAAAGGTTTCAAGTTAACTGAGGCATTAGCATTTGAGCCTGTGGCCAGCGGTGAAGACAAGCAGAAATTCTCACCTGTGTTGCCCCTCGCCTCCTTGCCAGTGCTTCCTGCACCAACACAAAGGCATGCTCTGCATCAGTGAAGCTCAGAGAAGAGAGGATGTTGCTAGACTCGATGTGCTGGGAACTGTCAGTGGAGGTAATGCTGACCATGCTGTCACTGTCATCTAACACCACCTGAAAGTCCACATCAAGCTGTTATTCTTTTTCATTCTACTTGCTTTTCTTTATCTAGTTCTCCTTTTCCCCCCACTTCACCACAGAGCCATTACAAACTCAGGTCTCTCATTCCCTCAGTCCACAAAGAAGTTTTGCCCCTATGGCTAAAAATACTCCAGAGGTTTCTGAATACAGCTACTATAAACAAGAAGAGACAAGTGTGAAGTGGCTGGAGGCTGCCTGAACACCCAGTTTCTTGACGCTTTCAAGAATGATTTTGGTCTCCTTCAGTTTCTTAGAGCCACAAGCACTAGATGGACACTGGAAACAGCAAGGAAAGGAAACATTAATGCTGCCCAGGGAAGAAGGAAGCTGATGAACGCAGGAAAACAGCAGTGAAAAAGCTAATATTTAGAATTATTCAGAGCAGTAGCACAAAAATACAACTGTGTAAGGGGAACAAACTGACTTTGTGAGAGGTTACATAAGAGATCTGATATTAAACCCCCCTTCACAGAGTGAAGTTTAGGACTAAGTTAAGGTTACCCCTAAACAGTTAGATCAGTTGCAAATCTAGGGAGATAATAATGGTCAATGAATGTAGAGTGAAGGAGCAGAGCTGGCCAGTGCATCAATTGAGTCAGTGACCTTTTATAAAAGTCTGAGGAACAACAGAGTCATTGGTCAAGGAAGGTGGGGGAAGCATCCAAGAAAAACTGGAATACAAATGTCAAGTAGCCAACTCAGAAAGCACAGTCCAAGAGAGACTTTAGCAGGATGGTGAAGGCAAAGGTACTGAAACTTCTAGCCAACACAGCCCGAAGTGTCACAGGACAACTTGGGAGTTCTAAACAGGTTTTATGGTATAAAAAGTGGTATAAAAATGAAGCAGTCAGTAGCAATTAACAGAGTTCACAACACAAATCTAGTCCCTGGGCTTGTCTGTTGCCTTCCCCAAGTACTTTCAAATCAAATTTACAGGAATGTGGTCTCAACTCAGTACTTACCTCAGTTATAGCTTTGATCAGCTTCTGGAGGGAAAGATTCTCTTCTTCAGCACTTTTAGTCAATGAAGCTTCATATTCTTTCTCTAACCGACTTGCTTCCTGAGAACAGAAATAAGGAAAGGGTGGGCAGGGAAAAGCTGCTCCCCTCTGTAGCATTCCCATTTTCTCAGCAGCACTGTCATGCTGACAAGCCTCAGCCCAAGCGATTCCAATATAGTCCTTCCCACATCTATTCAATTTCTTCTCTGCTAAAACTAAGAAGAGAAAGCCCAACAGCTAGTTTTTATAGGCCGCTATGAAACTGTCAGTTCCAAGGAACTTCAATCCCCAGAGATTTAAATCACAGACAGAATAGCACTGGTGGTACTTCCCTGAGGAAGACATTTGCCTTGTGTGCAGCTCCCCTGCCACTGCCTGCACCCGACTCCACTTGTGCCATGACACAAGGAATATTTGGGCAAGGTGCCTCATGTTCCCACACAGTCAGCATCTTTGCCACTCTTTCTCTTGAGGAAGCCACACCTCCTTGCTAAGGCTGAAGAGCAAACACTGGGCTATCTCCCAAACAGAAGTAAAACATACTAGTAACTCCACAGTGCTGTTCAGTGTTTTCATGGTCTTCTCCTTCTCCTCGTTTTCCTTCTGAGAAAGTACAAGCAAGGCTGAGAGCTCCACCACCCTGAGAAGAGAAGGTCCATGTGCCATTCCAAAAGCATTGCCCACCATCACCTGTTAAAGAGCTAAGCAGGTCCCAGAAGCACAGCAGAGAAAGTTCAAGCTAGAAAACACCACAAAGGCAGCGTTCATCTCTATAGGTTAACACGCTGGAAGTTGCAAAATGGCACTTCTGGCCCCAAAGGCCTTCCGTACTGACAGCTCCTTGCAAGACTGAGCACAGAGGTGCTACATGGCTTATGATGACCCTGGGCAAATTCCTCCCAACTCCTTTAGGAGATCCCTAGGTAGCAAAAGGGCTTTACAAGAGACAGCACTCTCTTTACACTAGTCTAAATTTCCCACCAAGAATCAGTTAACAGCAAAAACTTGCAATATACAATCTTTTTCCCAGTCTTGGCCTACTCAGAAGAGCTTCTTTTGTCAGCCAGACATTTATTTCTATCCTTTCTGTTGAAGGCAATAGTTTGACAAGGGGCAGAAAAAAGGCTGTGCAGAATGGCTGTGTTTTAAATGTGAACATAGCCCATCTGTGAATCCAAGAAGCAGCCACAAAAGATAATCAAAAGATAATGCTGGCAATAACAAAGTTGAAAACACCTTTACCTTTCTTGAAGCTCCTCCTTCTCCAGGTCCCCCTTAACTTGTAAGCATGTCACGTCCTGAGTCTTTTGGTTTATTTTCTGTCCTGCTTGCTGCTGTGCCTGATCCTTCAGGACAGGTCTACCCAGAGTGACGGATTCCCAGAGCTGTATGGCAGGGTTTAGATGGGAGCAGTTTACAAGTATAGCTCCAGAAAGCCTCATCTGCTCTGCCTTCAGCTCTGTAAGATCTCTGAGGAAGAACAGAGAGCAAGCTAATGTTCACACCATCTTTATCAGCTGACTCACTTCTGGAATCATGTAACTGTGCAACAGTAAAAGCTGGCAGGAAAGAGGACATCTTTGCTGGGGACAGACCATTCATCTGCCACTTTGGGATCAGGACACCTCTTGACAGTTGAGCAATGACTACTGTATAGCTGAGGAATGAGTCCGTTTTCTCCTCAGAGGTAAGAAGGCTTCAAGGACCTCAGATTACTCTTACTAATTGCTGCTCCTGCTCTATCTTATTAACATACTCCAATTATCATTAATAGATACAAGGAATTTTACCAAGGTCCCCAGCTTTTACACCTAGATGATTAGCCTTAAACAACCTATTAGCATTAACACTTGGGATGGCTAAGAGGCTCATGACAACATCTACACAACAAACATTTCAGGAAGGCGGTGTAAGAACAAGCCTAAAATGTTGTAACAAAAGAAGTACAAATAACACAAGAATTAACTAGTAGGTCAGGCATACTCTACACATTAAGGACGGCTTGCAATCAAATAAGATAAATGGCTGACAGTAACCCAGAGTGTGACACCATAACAATGTACTATTACAGCTACACTGGTTTTGTTTGTGTAGAAGGCAACGGTGAGAGAGAAACCTCACAGAGCCAAAGAACAAGAAAACAATCATAGAAAGAGGTATTAAACTAAGCAAAATAAATTGATGAAGTGCCTCTGCACTGCTTATAGCCTGAGCCCCTCAGTTTTAACCGAAAACCAGCATCAAACAAAATGATTCTGAAAATAGCCTAAAGCATAGTCCTTCAGACTACCAAAGGAGAAACCATTATCTTTAGCTGCAAGTAATATAACATAGAATCATAGAATAGTTAGGGTTGGAAAGGACCTTAAGATCATCCAGTTCCAACACGGAGGTATGAAGGGAAGCTGCGTTTTTCCTGCAAGAGCTCCAGCCTCAGCTTCCACTCACCGGTCAGTGGCAGTTTTCATCTCCAGGAAGTGCCGGCGGAAGGTCACCACCTCACGCCACAGGCTGAGTAGACGGTTATGTTCACCCCTTACGTAGTTGTCATAAAGCTAAACATGCAGAGATAAAAAGAAATGCCAGTTTAGCCTTCACTGCTGCTGTACAAGTCTTTCAGATAGGAGAGGGTACAACCGTTTTCACCAGGTATCCTTTAGTTACTATTGCAACTGGGGCATCAAGGACTGAAAAGGCACCACTCAAGCAC
>JANHGB010047926.1:9312-32553 GCA_026283785.1 Coracopsis vasa
TTACTTGGGGGTTGATTTTTTTTTTTTTTTTTTTTTTTTTTTATGTACAGTTTTTTTAGTCCTTTCCGCTTTTTGGCTAACAAGCAAAGGGACAAATGTGGGGAACCTGCTTTGTGGGAAACTTCATTGGGACTAAATTCTTGATTTCAAACAAATTATAGTGCTTAGAATAATTTTAAAATGGGTTTAGCTTGTGGAGAATTAAGTTTTGTTGATTCCTGCGGATTTTAAGATGCTGTTCTTTTTCAATACTTAGTCCTCATGGAAATAAAGAGTGAAATCATGAGGAGATAATGACCATAGATTATGGAAGTGAAAGTGAAATTGTACTGTAGTTTTTCCACATGCAATATCTGGTTAGCCTGAACATTTTCTTGTTTCATAAGATAGAAATAGCATATAGCATGTATAAATATGAAGGACTGATAATACATCTGTGTACAGGGGAATGTTAAGCTTGCAGAGAAGGGGACTTTCACATAAGCTGTTAGCTTGACTTCTTTGATGTGCGGAATTCTCTTTTGTTTAGACTTTATGAAAGTTGAGGGAGATCGTATTGATGGTAAAGCTTTTACTCTAGTGGAATGAATAAATGATCAGGAAAAAACGTTAGTGCACACTGAATTAAAAATATTAGTTATACATTTGGTATTAAACAAAACACTATGTCTTTGAGGGGGAGTAATCTTACATAGTAAGAAATAATGCAGATGTGACAGTTCTACACAAGCATTGCCTTAACTTTCAGGTAATACTTGCTTTAATTGTTGGTAAGACTTTTAAATAGCTGTTGATGTAAATACCTGTGTTTCCTAAAATATGTGTTTTGATGAGAGATCATAATGTTTTTGTTTAATCTCTGGAAGGTTGATTAATTTAAATAACAAGTTGGTTTCAGAAAAGCAGCTTTTTAGTATGCTAAAATACCGTGATTTGTCATTTGCAAAATCAAAGGAGAAGTAATATTTATTATATAGAGGAAAAGTTACCTATATATCAATGTAAAACATTTAATACTGAAAGTAACCTTTAGAGCTTTTGAAACACAGGTTTAAGTAGTGTATTCTTATTTTTAAGCCTGTAAAGTATATAATGAGCAAGACTAGATGTGCTTAAAATGTGGCTATCTTAAATGTTAAAATATATAATTTATTCTACAATACTGAATGTTTAAGATTTTTTTTTTTTCACATTGCTACCTGTTGTTGCTACTATCAGTTAAAGTTTTAACTATATGGGTATAGCATGCAGTAATAACCGGATCCAGATGCTTGTATGTTTACACAGGCTCAAGTTTAGTTTTGAAACCCGTAGAATTACTACCCATAGAGCTCAAATTTTTCTCAAAAAAAAGCTGTTTTAAAATGTGAACATTGCAAATGTATGTCCATTATGAAAAATAGCATGACTGTTTTTTGTCTAGAAAGCTCACCTAGTTCTCACAATATGATGGTAACTTTGCTTTTGTGTTTCTTCTGAAGTTCTTTTGCACGGTGGTCTCTCTTGTGGTGTTGAAATGTGGGGGATTGACTTGAGTATCATCCTTTTGTTTGAGGTTTGCCTCCATATCTGTCTGGGTTGCTTGAAAAATGCAAGGCAAGGATGCTATGAGGGCTTTGATTTCACTGTTTACTAGTGAACTAGGTCCTTGCTGTTTTAACCCGTTGTGGTGGATTAGTTGAGGCTTATGTACTTATTTTAGTGAAATACTTATATGAAATTAATGAGATAAGAGTGATGTGGAGAGATTATTGCTTACACCCTTGGTACTTGAGCTAGGCAAAGTCTAGCACAACAAACCTAATAATCTCCCCACACCTACCTCATGAAGCAAGGCCAATGTTGTATATAATATTGCCAACATAAGTTGAGCTAACACCATTCATCTACCCACATGGTTATGCTAGCCAGCAGAGATGTCAGCTTAAAGCTAACTGTATGTTGCTAATATTCTCAAAATGCATTAGAACCTCTTATACATGTGAGTGTTCTGAGTGCATGAAGGCAGCTGATGTAAAAATCATGCTTCATAGTAACTTGTACCCCTGCAATCAATATTTGGAGCTGGAGAAAGGTAATTCTATTGTTGTCCATAATACCACAGATTTAATACAAATTGATCTGTGATGTAAAAACTAACAATAGGCTTAACTTTCTGTTTTCCTAGTATGTGTCTCTTGTCTGTTTCTCTGAGGAAAAGTAATTTTAAAATGTTTTTGTTTGGTTTGGTTTCTGTCAGTAACTTTATCTAATTGCCTTTATTAGTCCCGTTACAACCCAGGGATCACAAACACAGCAACTACAGAAGCATTATGGCATTACCTCACCTATCAGTTTAGCTGCCCCCAAGGAGTTTGACTGCATGCTTACCCAGAAATTAATTGAAACCTTAAAACCTTATGGTGTATTTGAAGAGGAAGAAGAATTGCAGCGCAGGTGAGTAAATGCTTACTTTAGCAGTGGTTTTCTCCTATCTTGAGGTTCATGTAGTTGAACCTCAGCTACTCAAACATGTTTATGTTCTTTCAAATGCTTTCTTAAAAGCCTAGTAGAATATTAAGCTTAATTTTTTCTTATCTTAAAAGGAATACCTCAGAACAGATAAATGAATTAAAATGACCTTTAAATTTTGGAGGCTGATTTGCCTTTTTTTTACCTCCCTTCATAACAGTTTTGTTATAGTGACTTTTCTACTTTTATTCCTTATTAAGCTTTCTAGAGTTTTTTTTCTCTCAGTACTGCATCTTACTGTTTTTAGGTGCATGCGTTTTATGAATGAAGGTTTTATTTTGGAAGTGAGCAAAACATATGTAAAATGTGTGTAGGCCTTGCATGCTTGCTTTTTTTTCTGAGTTAAAATCACTTGAAGATCTTTAACGGGGAAAAGACAGTAGGAATGTTGTAAGACTGACTTTGAGAGTGTGTGTGTGTGTGTGTCCATAAAGCAATATCTGTAACTAGTTCTGTGGCATTCCTGTAGTTGAATGGCTGTGTGTAAAGATGATCAGGGTCTCAGAAAATTTTTTTTGAGACTTAGTTTTGTCTAAGTTCATGACCTGTGAGTCTGCTGTTTTATCAACAGGATTCTAATTTTGGGAAAATTAAATAACCTGGTGAAGGAATGGATACGGGAAATCAGTGAAAGCAAGGTATGGATGTATTTACATGCAACTGCTCATACTAAGACTGCTGCTGTAGGAAAAGAATTCCAAAATATGTTCCCACGCTGAGATGAATCTTAGATTTGGGCATCTAGTCTAATAAAAATGGAAAAATAAATAAGACCTGTGTGTAGCTGCTTTTGTTTCCAGGCAGTGTTCACCTTCAAAGTAGAATGTTGTCAAAGAAAGGAACTGATAAACACTGGAAAAAGTCATTGTAGTTGTAATAATAATTTTCAGTTGTTCCCTTATCTCCCTGGGTAGAAATGCAGCTTAACTTTTTGTCAAAACATATATGTATAAATTATGTTAATTACATGCTTAGATTGTTTGGCTTTGTGAAGCAGTGCTATATCATAAAATGGACTTCTTGCAGATTTATGATCTGCAGTCTTTAGTATTAGTCCTGTAATGTTGCTTTTGTAGACTCTAACAATGATAGTAGCGGTTTTGCCAGGTTGTAGTCCTCCACACCCGTACACATGCCTTTTTTTGAATGATTATAGACTTGCAAAAATTGTAAAGATGGAGGTGACGCTTTTAGGGATAAACCCCTAATTTTTTAAGCTATTATGCTTTAAATATATTTAGGATTGTATTTCTTTCTGTATACTTACGAAATGATAATTTATATACAAACAAGATTATGGGTGGGGACAATCCTTGAAAACAAAATAATGAGAGTATCTTAACTGGTGTAAGACAGGAAACTACTTAAGTTAAATATACATTGCAAAATAATTATTTTTTTTTTATTATCTTTTATTGTAACTATTAATGTAGAGCTTCAGATTGTAACGTTGCATCCTGTTATGAAGGGGTAACTTGTCTTTGCCCACAGTACTGTGGGTACAAGAGGTTTTTTTTTAAGATGCAAATTTAGGAACTTCAGTAGATGTACCTGAACAATTTTAACATAAAATAAGTACCTCTTCCAACCCCAGACTTTTATATAGAGATTGTAGTATGGGTGTCTCTGCAAGTAATTTAATAAACACTGATACTGAAAATGGTGATACATTTTTCCCTCTAAGTTGCAATTAATCTTAAATTTCTAAGTCAGTCTTAAAAAGTCTGTGTGTTAAGCAAAATGTGTTCAAAGTCCTTAATATTTTAAAGCTGTTGCGCTTGAAGTGTAAGACTGCTGAACAGTTACCAAGTTTGAGACGCTAATGTGTAATGTAGTTGAAATGTTACAGATAGTTCCCAGGTGGTAAACATAACTTCCACCTTTTCTGTAAATGCGAAGATTATTAATTCAGTAATAACAATACCTTAAACCAGCATAATTTCGTGGAATATTTATCCTTTTGTTTGAAAATAAATTGTTTGTTTGTTAAAACTTGTTAAGGTAAAATAACCAATTTTGTTTGCTCCATTTAGAATCTTCCACAATCTGTAATAGAAAATGTTGGAGGAAAAATTTTTACGTTTGGATCCTATAGATTAGGGGTTCATACAAAAGGTAACATTTACTTTTATTATAAAAACTCATGTGTTTGAGCTAATGACATAGCTGTCAATGCCACCACCCTGAAGTAACAAAAACTTTCTGTAATTTGAGGTGGTGTTAGGTTTTTAAATTTGTCAGCCATTTTTACTTTTTATTATAAATGAAAGAAATATATTTCTATATTATGTTTTTGTGATGGCTTGGGAAAGAGATAAGAAAGTTAAAAAGTATTTAAAAATCAAGTAGTATACTTGGAATCTTATGATTTGCTCTTTAAAAATTACTGCAAATGTTCCACAACTGCAAGAAGAATGTATATATGTATTCAGTATGCTCCATGGCTGTGAACTTTTTGTATGTGATTTGACCTAGTATTCCTGAAGAAAAGCTGTTCTACAGGAAGAGAAATTATTTTTTGCTGTTTTTTAAAAAGAAAAAAGTCTGGCTAATGCTGAAACTATACACATGTGAAGTGTGAATAACTTGTGCTAATAAACAATTGCAGGTGCTGATATTGATGCCCTCTGTGTTGCACCAAGACATGTTGAAAGAAGTGACTTTTTCACATCATTTTATGAAAAATTGAAACAGCAAGAAGAAGTAAAAGATCTGAGGGTATGTGAAGTGTCTGATACAGCTAGCTGAACTGATGATGCTGCTGAAAAGTTAGTGAAAGATGATGCGTTAAATAACTAAATAGAACTTTACTGTTAAAGGCTTGCAGTGAGTTTTTAGTTAACCTGCAGCAAAGCCTATCACCATAGTTGAAATAGAGATTCTTCTGGTTTTTCTGTTTCCATTTAATAGAGATAGTAATTTTAAAAAAATCTGCATGGCAGAATGATGTCCGAGGATATGTGCTAGAATTGCAAAATTTCTGCTTGCTCTGTAGCTGCAGACAAATGCAGATGTGTTAGTTTGGAAAGGATCAGGACCAAAAGTGTCTTATTGAAGTTTTGAAGTATCCCGTTATGCTGATGTTTTTATAATTTCATGCTTTATATACACAATGACAGTGGTTCATATTAACTAAACATTCTATACTGTCTGTCAGCTGTGCATTTGAAATTGGAAGTTATATTTTTAGTGTGTCCAATTATTAGATGCTTTGTAAGACTTTCAGGATGGTAAGATGATTTCCCTTGTAGGAATGTAAGACATGCTGGTGTACAGTATTTTCTTTCTATTATACATAAATGACAAGCCTCCCTAGGTCAACTGGTAGGAACTTTAATCTTAATGTTGGTTTGAGAAAATTTAATTTTCTCTGCTGCAGTTTGGTTTGGTTTTGGTTTGTGTTTTTTTTTTTTTGTTTAATAAAGGGAGTTGCTGGCAAGTCTGAAACTTTGGTTTAGTCGTGCTTCCATAGAATAAATGAAACTGTCTCTGCAGTATTCTTCCACCGTTTGCATCCTGTAGTTGGTAACAGCACAAACATCTGGTGGTAATACTATTATTGAAACAATTGGTTTGAATGCTTTATTATCTGAGCACTTCTAATAATCTTAAATCCACATCCTATAATTAAGAGGATTCTGATTTGCAGATTTCCGATTAACTTTGCTGTAAACTGTTACTTCAGCTGAAGTTGATTTAGCAGCAAGGTGGATCAGTGTTCGCTCTTCAGTGTAGCCCTGCAGTGATACAAATAGCCTTTTAGGTCAGGGTGTCATAACACTTTAAATCATTCAAGCTAGATTGAAGAAAGTTTGTATATCTTTATATAACCTAGGCTTTCTTAAATATTGCTCTAGTGAATGACTCTGAGAGACTTGTGAATATTTTGCTTAGGATCCATCCTGACATCCAGTAACATTAAGATAACCTTAACTAAGGCTAGGTGCATAGGGTAGTGTTGTCTCCCTCTCTTGTTAACTCTTAAAATCATGTTAAGTCCCTGCAGTTCTTAAATTACTTATTAGGAGGTGTGCAGTGTTCTTTGCTTTTATGAAAATGGTGCTCTGCAGATCTGCATTTAATTTGGATGCTCAGTTCAGGAAGGTTGTGGCAGAGTAGGCATCAAGTTCCATTGTTTCATCATGGATACAGTTTGTCAGAGTACCTTATTAATGACCACATTTATGAAAGATGCTCAAGCTCTGGAGACTGGTGACTTGCAGCTGGTTTAGGTGATGTTAGACTATGTAGTTACACAGTTGTCTCCTTGTCGCTTCTCATAAGATACTGACTGGAGAAACCATAGAAGGGAGAGGCCTCTTGGAGTAAGAATTCTCCCTAGGTTGGTTTTAGAGATTATGTGAGGAGTAAAACATTTGATCATGTCCTACATTTAGTGAGAAGAGAGTTGGACCTTCAGGTAACATCATCAGAGCTGGTTGGTATGAGTTTGGATTATAATTAACATTTAGACAGCTGTAGGATGTAGCAGATCAGGGCTTACTGCATAAGTCCTCAGTGGTGGAGGAGACATTACTGACAAAAATCAACCTGAAAACAAAAAAGCATCTATATAATTAGCATGTCAGTGTGGTTGTTTAGACCTGCTTGTAAGTGTTCTCTGTACTGAAAATAAAATATAACTTTTTCCCCTCCAGGCTGTTGAAGAAGCTTTTGTCCCAGTTATTAAACTTTGTTTTGATGGAATAGAGGTAAAGATCTTTTATTTTGTTTTGGTGGAGCGTGGTTAAAATGAAGTTTTCAAGATATCTGTAATTCATGTAGTATTCATTAATGAGTGCTGTTAAAATGACTCTCCTAAGTTCATGACAGTAGTCCTCAGTTGTGTAACTTAAAGTGGGGCTTTAAGACTAAAACAAGTCTTTCTTGATGTACTTAGATCTTTGTATAGGATATCTCCCTGTTCTTTTAGGCACTGCTACTTGCTAGAACTGATTAGTTTACTGATCTGCAGAATACTAGTATTGGTATTATTAAGACTTAATAGAAATTATATTAATAATGTGGCTTCAGTAATTTTTTTGGCTGCTAATAATTAACTGTCAGAACCTTAAAATCAGATTTGTTTCAGTGTGTTTAGTGTAGCAAGTGTGATTTTTTTTCATCTGTTTGAAAAATGTACTGCTGAAGGCAGACAGGGTATCCCGTTAGTCCTGATCTCTTCAGATGTCTGTAAACACGTGACCAAAACAGTTGCTTTGGCATCTGTAGTCTGATGGATCAGCTGTCTTGGAGTGATCAACTTGTTTAACTTGATTTTTACTATTTTGGGTGAAGTTGCTGAGAATACAAGAATATTGCTTTCAAAAGATACTCTGTTTATCTTTCTCAGCTTGATTTATAGTTAACCTGTTATCTTGGTGACAAGACAAAAACATATAAACTGTCCGTACACACAGTTCATCAGACTTGTAGCTGGATTATGTCAAGCAGTAATGGGGGGTGGTATAAGAAGGGTACTTTACAGCAGGGAGAGAATTCCCATGTTAGTTGTCTGACACATGACATGGCTTGAAGAGTTGTAGTATTGTTAATTGTCTGACACATGACATGACTTGAAGAGCTGTGGTATTGTATACAAGACTGGGCACTTCTCTGTCAATTTTAGTTAAATCTCTGCCTTGCATTTATAATGGTCATTAGTAGGAGTACTGGCAATTTTTGAGTCTCGGGAAGATGAACCGCCTCCTCTGCACTCATCTATCCAGCATTACTTATTTGCTCTTTCACCGATACGTCAGCTGATGCTTGGACAAAGAGATGCATTTTCTCCAAATAAGAGAGATGTGCAGAGAAATGTGATACTGTGCAATAAAGTAGCCAGTGACTCATCCGTGTCAGCAGTTTTATTACTTTCCATATACAATTGGGTATTGGGAACATTTTTCTGGAGAATCTGTTTTCTGTTTGCATAGCTCAGGTATTAATTTTAAACACTGAAACTTTCCATGAGCATCCTCTAGTTAGCATTTTTGGTTGGTTGGTTTGATATTTTTTTTTTTTTTTTGGTGGGGGTGTGGTTGGTGTTTTGTTTGGGTTTTTTTGTTGTGTTTTTTTTTTCAGTCGCATTTAAGTCAGTGTTGTCTCTCCTTGTTTTAAAAATAAAATTCAAAATACAGGCATAATTAGGCTAATAAAAAGGGTTGTCTGCTGTAAGAGTAGTAGTATCTTGCTTCAAAATAGTAATTTATGATGAATTCTGATCAGGGTTATGACTGAGCCTTATCCCATGCTGCTGACAGCAAATGAGAGTTCTGTAGCCTTGAATGCTAACTCCCAAGCACTCTTTTTATATATACAAGTGTTGTTGGGTCACAGTTTCTGATGGTTGTGTTTATGCCCAGAATGTCAATATAGGAACATTTTAATTTAATTTTCCTTTTCCTAATCCAGACAGAAGGTGTCTGAAGTTATTCTATCTGTGAAGAAACTCTTAGAACTGAGGGAAAGAAGTTTAGTTCTGTGGTGATCCTGTCAGTTAAACTTCAGAAGTTTCTGCCAATACTAGTTTTTATATACGCATTTTATGTTCTTGCTTAAAATAAACAAGAAACTTCTTGCCTTTTTTTAAAATTCTTCTTCCTGTAGAAAAATTATTTACACACACGAGAAGACATAGGTCAGGCTATTTATTTATTTGAAAAATGCTTTTACTTTCAAGGAACTTTGAATCTTCAGAGGTCTTAGGCCTTCTAGAGATAAGAGAGCTTTAATCTGAAGCTAATTTTGAACTTGTTTTACATTGGGAAGTAGTACTACTTGATAAAAATAGGTTAAAGAATTAATTCTACAGAAGAACAGTTTTCTAATGTCTTATCTCTCTTTTTCTTTCCAAGATCGATATTTTGTTTGCAAGATTAGCACTGCAAACTATTCCTGAGGACTTAGACCTACGAGACGATAGCCTACTTAAAAATTTAGACATTAGATGCATACGAAGTCTTAATGGTATGTATATATACAGTTTTGCGTATAAATTTCTCATCTGATCTTTTAATTAGTATCCTAGGTTGTTTGATACAGTAATACAGTTGTGGACTTGTCTGAAAATGTAGCAATTCCAAATCTGGAAATGAAGTCATAACCAGTTTTATTTAACTTTGGAAAGAAGGGTTGTTTCTTGTTGACCAGATCTTTAATTGGGGTGGGAAGTGATGCTGTGTGGACATTAATGGGATTTGCAAGACTCTGGTTTGGATCAATATTTCTATAAATAAAGATATGTAAGGTTTGGGTTTTTTCATGGCGTTTTTTTTTGTCTTTGTGGGGTTTTTTTTTTGTTTTATTTTGCTTGGGTTTTATTAATTTTTTGTGGTTTAATATGCATAAACAACATCAAATTGCTTCAGTGATAAATTTGAGATATCAAAATACTGTGAGTTTGAGTTTGTTTAAAAACTATTCTTTTTAGCCTCTTCTCATAAATTCAAACAAAGCTTTGACCTATGACTTCAGGTTTTCTGTTGATCCATGAAGGACTCATGTTTTCTTAATTTTTCTGCGTGTTCTATGTTATGCTGCATGTAATCCTGTATTTAAAACTTGTTAAACAGCTTGTGCAGTTCATTAGTAACAGAAACTCAAGTTGCAGTTCAAAACAGTAACTGTGCATGCATGAATTGTCTAGAGTGCTGCTAATGAACAGTATGGGGGAAAAAAAAAGCTTTCTAATTCAAAACAGAAGTGGTGATCAAAATACAAATTGTGTTTCTAGCATGCTGATCTAAGGTTTGATAGCTTTGAGGGTGAGGGAGGGTAAGCAAGCAAAAAACTTTGGAGGCAGCACGTGTAATGGATTCTTTCTTTTGGCAGGTTGCCGGGTAACCGATGAAATTCTGCATCTAGTACCAAACATTGACAACTTCAGGTTAACACTGAGAGCTATCAAACTGTGGGCAAAACGTAAGCAGTTTTAGTCAAAAAATTGTAAAGTTTCTTTTAACTCTTGCAGTTATTGATACCTTTCTTCTTTTGTCTCTTTCCTTTTCAATCCACAGGCCACAACATCTATTCCAATATACTAGGTTTCCTTGGCGGTGTTTCCTGGGCTATGCTAGTAGCAAGAACTTGCCAGCTTTATCCAAATGCAATAGCATCAACTCTTGTACATAAATTTTTCTTGGTATTTTCTAAATGGTATGTTTTTTATTTTGTTTTGTTTTTTCTTTTGTTTTTTCTTTTTTTTTTTTTTTTTTTAAATTTAGATTGCACTAAAATAAAATTGTTTGTAGACACTAAATTTTAGTCCTGTTTTTATGGTATCATTTTCAGGTGTTACCAGATTAAGATGTAGTTATAAGCATTGTTCTTGCTGTCAGAAAATTGTTAGCTTTTTCAATAAGTCATCCAACGTACTGTGTTCTTAAAGTATCCACCCAGTTTTTGAAACTTTCGTAGGTATTTGTTGTAACTCAACATTACTCTTTACATGAAATACTTACATAGTGCAGAATAAGAGCAGACACCCCAAAATTTAGTCTTTTAATATTCAGGTACTGGGATAATGGAAAAGAGGAGGCTTGTCAGTGTCTGGTTTAGGCATGTAGATTAAACACAGTTTTGGAGAGCCAGTGTCAAAAGTTTGGGTTGTATTTTTTTATCTTGCCAGTACGGAGAGGTAGGTGTTTTGCAGTTACATATGGCTTCATACTCCTGGGCTAGTTACCTCAGAAAGATGATTCGAATAACTGTGATGGAAACAATGGTAACATTCCAAGTAAATTTAGAATGAACAGGATGAGAGTGCACTTTGCAGATTACAAATGAATACTGGGTTTTTTTGAAAGGACATGTCTCTACCTACAGTCTTCATGAGACATTGACACATTTTAAGGATCACTGTACAAAGTTGTTGCTTTACTTCAAGTATAGTGTGTTTCCTTCTTAACATGAAGGTAATTTCCACAGTTTCTTGAATCCATAGGCTTTATAGCCTTTTTGGGGTACCTAGTGTTTAGTAGTATCTTGCCACACAAAGGTAGTAGAGGAAAACTAGTTGCAAGCTTTGTTCACTGTATTTCTTATGCCGCTATCATATGTGCGTAGCATAGGAGCATCAATATACAAATACCAAGAGATTAACTGACTTCTTTATAAGAAGATAACTTATGGGAGTAGAGATGGCTTGAAGAACAGAAGTGTTGCCTCTCTTTTTAGTGTTTCATTCAGCATGGATTCTTTTTCACTTGATTGGATTTTTTTTTTTTTTTTAAATACATATGCCTTCTAATGATGCTTGTGATGCTGTAACCATGCTGGCTGTTTCTTCTGTAGTTTGTCCATGAAATGGCTAGGTTGAAGATGGACCCAATGTCTATCTTCATAGTGGAATTTCTCTTTGATAGGTGTATTTAAAGAAGAAATTAGAGGAGTTTTAGTTCCCTAAACCAGTAGTTACAAAACTCCCAAGACTACAAGAAAATTAATTGTTCTAATGGCCTAAAGAAGCTAATTACAGATGTATTGTAGTTCAGTAATACAGCTTATGTAAAGAACTCCAGTTAGACCAGCTTAGTCTTACAGAAATGATGCTTTACCTTGAGAGCAGAGTTAAGAGGGATCGCGTTCAAAAGTATTGTTTGTTGAACATACATGGTTGTATCCAATAGTCTTATTCAGTGCTACAATCTTTTTGAACAGGGAATGGCCAAATCCAGTGCTATTGAAACAGCCAGAAGAATGCAATCTTAATTTGCCTGTATGGGACCCAAGGGTTAGTGTATTATTTTTTCCCCTATAAGTCACGCTGTGCAATAAATTCAGTTGCTTAAAGAGTCCTAGGTGAACTTCATTTTGCGTTTATTAAATGTAATATTTTGGTATTATGTCTTCTTTATAATTAACCTCTAGTTCTCCTGAATGTGGAACAAAGCTTATCTTTCTAAATGACCACTCGAAGCACACTTGCTGAACAATGTACTTTTTACTCCCAACTTTTGCAATAAGTGATCTTAATAAATACTTGGCCTAATTAGGTATACGCCTTAAAGCAATTAATTAATAACTGCTTATCTTAAAATGGTTTGCTTCTCACTGAAAACCTGTTACTTTTACAAGTCTATTGAATTCACTTCAGTGCAGTCACAGCTAGATATGTTCAGTTCCATACAGTTGTAGCAATATGTCTTTTCATCTTGAACAAAGAAGATCATAACTTGAAGACCTCAAGTTGCTTTGTGTATTATTTATAATACTTGATCTCCGTATTTATAACACTTACATTAAGGACAGTGGATGTTAATGTCCTTCAGGCAGTCAGTGAAACAGCTTGCAGCAAAGCTCATGTTCTGAGGTTTCAATAGGGCTTAGTGTGAATGTGTTTGATGCTGTTTTGTGAATTTTAGAACAGTTGCTGTTCAACTAATCTGTTTTTGGTGAATAAAGTAAACACCAAAGTTTGAAGTTTATGCCCTGTTGTACTTCAGATCTGTTTTTCTGGTTGACAAAAGTCCACGTTTAAATAATGTGAGACGGTTCAAGTGTTCTCGAGTCTTGCTGTTCTTGCAGTGGGGGTTTGAGGTCAGTGTAATGGGAACTATTTCTCTTGTAGTAGCTAATAAGAAAAGCGGGGTAAGTTAATGTCAGCATTTTTATCTTTTAATTTACTATCTACAAGAATGCTACCCTAATGCTATTTAAAATGTATTTTGCATGTGTGTATTTTGTCACTTTTTTTTTTTCCCCTCTGTGTGCTGTTTAATAAAAGATGCGCTAATGCAAGTGGTGCTTCTGTCAGGTTGCCTAGAGCTTCTTGTCTTAAGTTAGCTCTTTGTTTTCAGTAGCATTACAGAAATAAAGTATAAGATATTTTTCGCAAGGTCTGAAGATAGTTGTTCTTCTGAAGGTGCTCATGTGGTGATAAGGTATCCTTGTTTTGATGTGCTCCCAAACTAATTTCTGTTAAAGAGAGAAATTGTTCTGTTCAGTTGGCATTTCTGGACTTAGAAATGCCTGCAAGTTGATCTTGATGTACCGACAGGGTACAGCCCTCCCCACATCACTGTGTTTCAGAATGATGTCCTTTGAAAGCATTATTCTTGTTTTCTAAACTTTCTCTGAACTGTTGGTAAATTTAACCTGGTCTGCAAACTAAAGTCTCCTCGAATTTAAAACTCGGTTGTAGTAAAGGGAGAAATCCAAATTTGTTAACTCATGTGTATGCTTGAAGAAAACTGATTGGCTGTTGTTATGTATAGGTAAACCCCAGTGATAGGTACCATCTTATGCCTATAATTACACCAGCATACCCACAACAGAACTCTACCTACAATGTGTCTGTTTCCACACGGATGGTCATGGTTGAGGAATTTAAACAAGGTAAGTATTACCTTATGTCTTTATATAAATGTTTTCAAATGGCTTTAAAACAGTTCCACTGTGGGTACGGGTTGTGAGGGGGGAGGTGGGAGGATGTTCAATAGTGTCTTGGTGTGAGACTGTCTTTGAGGGAGGTAGAATTTGGCCTGTTACACTTCTGTGGCTTAAAGTTCCAAATTCAGTAAAGACTTCTGCAGACCTGTCCTTCACTCTTAGAAACTGAAGGTAATTAATTAGAATGCCTTGTTTATTTTAGTGGCTTTAGATTGTGTCATGTCCCAATGAAGATAAGTGTACTAATCCAATCATGACCATTTTTTGGTCTAATATAAGACATATACTTGTTTAGAGATGAGTCCTGTAGATTTTTCCTAGTAATATGCTTGGATAATTACAGTAAATAAGGGACAATGTTATCAAAGCAGGAAGTAGACTTGATGAAGAGAGCAACTACCAGTAGCTCTCTCAGAAGAGCAGTAGCTTATTGTCTTACTGTTTCTTTGCCGTTTAGAAGAGATGATTCAAGTACTGTAAGGAAAAAGATCTCTTATTTCTTTGGATTGAGTACTTACTGTGGCATACGCAGAAGACTGAGCAGTGTTACACTGCAAAGCAGAAATATGTGAAGTTTTCAGTCTGATCAACTAACATACATTTCTATTCACATTTTAAGGTTCTTAATAATATGATTTGTATAACTAATCACCACTTAAGATATGACTGCTGTGAATTTTAAGGGGGTGAAATAATTTTAATAACTTTTTGCTAAGTTAATCTATTTTTACTCTGGATACTAAACTGTATTTTAAAAAGAAGTTTAAATATTTTTTTTTTATAATTTAGGTCTTGCTATCACAGATGAAATTTTGCTGAGTAAGGCAGAGTGGTCCAAACTTTTTGAAGCTCCAAACTTCTTTCAAAAGTACAAGTATGTATTTTATGGCATGGCAGAATATTTTAAGTTTTATCAGTTAAAATATCTAATGATGCTCTGTAGCACAGGATCTTAAATTATACATACATACATTAGAGTTCCAAAAAGCGTTAGGATTTTTCTGTACAGAGGGGGAGTGAATGCACTATTATCCTTTCTCTTAGAAAATTAATAATTTCCTCAGATCTTTTTTTCTTTTTGTCTTTAGCGTGTATTTCAGAAATTGTTAGTCCCTGACCAGATACTTAAAATGTCACCAGTTAAGTATACAATCGGTATGCTACTAGTAAAACTGAAGACATATCAGCTGGTTTGACTAACAGAAACTTTCATTACTGGTGTCAGTAAGCATTCTAAAATTCAGTCTTGCCTCTCAGGAAACAAGATATTTAAAGAACTAATTCTGAATGTCAATATTTAAGATTAATACATGCTTGAAACTGTTTGTTTTCTTCTGTCAACATAGTCAACAGTTCATTCTGATAATAAAAGATTTTTGCAATTGTGTTGACTAACTGCCAGATGTACTAGGTTTCACTGAACTTTTTTCATTAAAGCTTAAGGCTTTTGGCTCTTTATTAATACTCTTTCACACCTAGTTTCTCTAATTTTGTAATGTCTCTAAAGGAAATACTGAAGTTTACACTTCAATTTGTAGGGTTTCTAGTGATATGCTTGTGGGGCAGAAGGTTGTTAAATGTATATGGACTTGCTGAAAGTTGTATTTTTATAATAAATGCGGATTATTAAAATATGGACTACATCTTCTTTGCCCTCAGTTGAAATTGGAGACCCATTTTTCTTGAATCAAGATCAGATATCTTTTACACTTGTTTTTGTGTTGGGTGGTTGGTTGGTTATGTATTAATCTAAACAAGATTGAAATATACAGTTCCCCCATTAAAAGAGACTGATGACCTTCATAATGTGTCTGTGTTTTGTTTCTATACCTTTTGCATGATAAAAGCTTTAAAACATTTGGATGGCTTTTATGTTGTACCTTGGAGATGTAAGTTTCAAAACACTTACAAAAGCACTGTAAAGTTATATTATTTTTTCCAAGTTAAAATGGGCTGCAGACAAATCAGCTTCTGCTCAAGAGTTAATAAATTCCATAGTAAGTTTTCTGTTTCTTTCAAAACTAGAAAAAATGGGAAACATTAAGTGTCATTTGAAATAATCTCAATTTAAATATTTTTTTTATATACTGGCTTTATCCATTTTATCATTTTTAGCAATAAAAATTTCTATTGCTAGCATTAAGTATTCAGGGTTTGTATGCTTTGCACAAAATGTCTTTGCTTATTTTTATTTTTTAAATTGTGGAATGATCATATGGAGCTGTTTAAATTACCCAAGGTTTTCTGGTTAACTAAAAATTTTGGTTAGTAAGCTCTTACGTATTCTTTATATACAGTCATCCGTATGCAATAAATGTGGCTCTGTTACTCAAGTCTCCATTTGAAAGCTAGATGACTTTTTCTCTTCCCTCCCTCTTCACACTTTCCTCCTGTTTAAGTTGTTGCCTTGAGTTGCCCCTGCTGAAAATCAAAGTAGCATGTAGTGCTCTGTCAGGTAAGACAAGGTCTGGTCCTTGCTCTGAGACACAATTTTAAAAACATTTCTCTGATTGCTTTAGTAATCTGTAGCACTCTCAATGACAATTGGTTACTGAACATCTCTGATCATAAACATTTTTGACTTGTTAGCAGCGTTTAAACTTTGTGACTAAGGAGGCTACTGCATACCTGCATGGCAGGAGCAGATTAGAAATTGGGAAAATGGGGAAATCTGGTTTTATGTGTGTATTTTTCCTGTTTTATACAAAATGTCAACAATTATTTGGAGTTTAGGTAGTTACATGTGTTATCTGCCCTTCATGTATTTTTTAAAATTTTCAGGGGAGAAACAACAACAAAGGACATACACTTGGTTGGAGATGGTGTTTTGCAGTGAAATTACAAAAATAATTTCAAATGGCTATAACATCAGTATGAAGTGTTACATAAGTATGAAATTATTAGAGCTTAAAACCAAGAGGGAAGTACAGTAGAGAGAGGAATAACACTCATTTAAGGAGCTCTAGCATGTTGTTTTTCTGTTACAAGGATACCCTGCTAAATAAGTAGAATGTAAACATACCTTTTAAAAAGGTGCTTTGAACACTTCCCTTGATAGGACTCTATCTAAAGGACTGGATAATTTAATTTAAAGTGTAAATCCTGGACAGCTTAATAAAGAAAAATTGAAATGAACATGTTCAGGTGTTTCCACTTTTTTTCAGAAAGTAGCATGACTTAAAAATCCTTCAGTTTTTTGTAGGTATGCGTGTTAATGCTGTAAGACGGTTCCATAATATCTACATAAGATTGTTTTTATGAAAACAATACTGATAGGGAGACAATAGGAGAGAAACAGCAGTTGTTTCAACAATCAATGAACCCCCCCAAAACCAAAACCACATAACAACAAAAAAACCAAACAAAAGACCAAACCCATGTACTTCAAAACAATATCCTCCATCTAAAAGTTACCATTGAGAGATAGAAGCTTAACTTCAGGGTTTTGTTTTGTTTTGTTTTTCTTTTTTCCTTTATCATGAAGTAATGGATACTTTTGGATTAGAAATATTCTTTGTGATAAAATTATGAATAACAACTGATAATAAATCTTGTCTTTAAAATTTAGCAGTGAGATCTTGGACTCTAAAACTAAGTACATCTTAGTTTTTAGCAGCTTGTGCTATTTAACTTTTGCTGAACCTGCCAGTAGGATATTTCCCTCGTAGCACTGTTTTAACAGTTGGGTATGGGGGAAGAAATTGCATCTTCTCCTGTTCTTTTTCAGCTAGCAGTACCTGCGCAGAAATAGCTAATTATTATATTTTAATAAAAAAGCCTTAAGGTTTCTTTTCACCTCTTAGCTGAGGTTTTAAGACATGGCCAAGTTGGTTGTGTCGGGTTTTTTTGTTTTTTTTTAATTCTTTAGAAATTTGTTTCAAAGAGCTGCTTTTTATAAGTAACTGGAAATTAGTTTTTTCAAATACTTGAGATCTTTTTCAGTTCATACATGATTAACAACAACAACAAAAAGTTTGAGTTTCCTACTAGATGAAACATTCTGCAAGCTTGTGTGGTATGTATGATGTAGGAATCTTATGGATGATAGTTGCATATCTAGTGCTCATTAGGGAAAATTGATACCAGAATTTAGGAGCTTTCCTTATGGAATTTGAATAAAGGACCCTTATTATTTATTAATGCTGAAATGGAAAAAATTATTAGAGAAAACCGACTCTGGGTTAAAATTCAGGTTTTTATCAGAAAGATTAAATTACTCATAATCTATTCAGAAAGGGGAAAAAGTTTCTCCAAATCTCTTTTCAGTCCTCTAGTTTCGTTGACATCCTCTGACTGATTTCAAAAGACTGTAGCATTTAGGTTTTTTCCCTCTTGCCACTTAAAGATAAAAACGTAATTATGTACTTGCTAATTTGATCTGTTGATTTTTATTTACCATTATGATTTGAAGGCCTATATCTTCATAAGACTTTTTGCACCATAATTTTTCACCATTGTTGACCTTGTGTTCCTTTCCATAAGTATATATACTAGAGTCAAATCCCTTATGTTACTTACGTTCTTTAAATCCTGCTCTGAAGATACCTAAATACTTCATATCATTATGAAGTAATGCCAAGTTGGATGACTTTGGATGTTAAAATAGATTTTTCAGCTAAACTTCTGAGAAACCTGGCTGTAAACATGTAAGGTTCACTCACCTCCCTCTTTATAAACTCAAGTTAAAAGTAATCCTCTTCCATTCCACTCTCCTTGGGCTGCTTTGTTTACACCACCATTCTTGTTTTGTATTCTGTTTATTTGAAATTTAGTTACAGTGTGTATGCACTGATTGTCCTGAAATATAATTGAGAGCTTAAGAATTATCGTCAGAGGAAACATTTCAGATAAGTGTCTTCAGACAGTTCTGAACTGCAGACACTGACTTTTTTAAACCACACTTGTGTCATTTTTTTATTTTGAATAAATTCATTTTTTTGTTAATTGTTCTTCTAAACAGAAATGTGACTAAGCTAGCATATGTATAGATGGCTGTGAACAGTTGTTTTCACTTGCAAGGAATCTCTAGTAGTTATTTAAATCCCTGATCTCATGTCATTGAAATATCTGTGCTGTTTTCCAAGTAGTGCTACATTCCTAGGCTTTTATTAAGGTTGCTGGTATTTAAGTGTAAATGCAATTCCCTAAAATCTGAAATGTTTTTTGGGAAGTCCATTAGTCACATGCTTGGGGGACATAAAAATGCATAATTATATTAATAGGTATATATACTTAAGCTGATAATCTATAGTTTGCAATGTAGAATTTGCTGTAGAGTTTTAAGGTTTGATGTCTTATTTTAGAAGTATAAATAGAATAGCATATTGTCTTTATCTCCAAAGGCATTATATTGTACTTCTAGCAAGTGCACCGACAGAAAAACAGCGACTAGAATGGTGAGTATAATGCTTGCTATTGAAAAGAAAAAAAAAAAAGCAACCCAACACCAAAAAAACCTCCAAACAAAACCCTCTCAACCTTGGATGTAAGAGAGATCTAGTCATTCTAGTATCTTTTTAGTGAAACAAAGTGGCATTTCAGTGTTTCAAAATTAAATGGATGAAGACAGCATGTTTCTGAAAAACAATGAAGAACCAAGGAGTGAAGGCTGTTGCTTGCATTTTGCTTCTTTCCAGCACAGTCAGGTGCATTGGACAAATCTTGTTTTCTTAAGCCTTATGCACATTTTTAATAAGCAGTTCAAGGAGTATGTTTTCTCTCTCTTGAAATGCTGTTTCTCAAAAAAAAAAAAAAAGCCTCTTTCCCTTTTTTCTGCCCTCTTTTATTAGAGAAGTTTTAAGATTGTCATGTGTTGAGGATTTCTTCAACCTAAAAATTCATCATCTAAAGCCAAAAGAATGTTGGAGAAATATGTTGGAGTTTCTTGCTGCCTGCCTTTTACTTGATGTGGAATGTCTTGCTATTTAATTCAATTTGTAAAATCTGGCCATAATGAGAGCTTCAGGCACTCTTAAGCTTCGCTTGCGTTAGTTCTCAGAACATGTTCACTTGGTTTGTTGATCTGAATTAGTCTGTCATCTGTAGTGCACTAGTTCATTTGCAAACTCAACTGTTAGTATAGGGAGGATGTTAAGGATTTTGATATATGATATTAGATACTTTTATTACATATTAATGAGAACTTGTTAATAAATGACATTTATGCAGGGTGGGCTTGGTGGAATCAAAAATTCGTATTCTAGTTGGAAATCTGGAGAAGAATGAATTCATTACGCTGGCTCATGTGAATCCACAGTCATTCCCAGCACCCAAGGAGAATCCTGACAAGTAAGCAAAACTTTTTTAATGGTGAGGAACTAACTTAGTTAAAAGCCAATTCATTAATAAATACACTAGCATTTTTATAGAATCTTAAATGGATTAATTTTCAGTTACATCATCTAAAGGTATATAGTTTTGAGCTCTTACATGCTATTTGTAAAATTAGATACTCTATTCTGTATAAGAACATTTCTAAGCCGAAAATTGTATTAGTTGCATATTTTCTTGCCAGTAATCTGCTGTTGCTTAGCTGCTGTTTGAGCAGGTAGCATCAGATAATAAGACAGTTTTAGTTAGGAGGCAGCACTGAGAATCAGGAAGAGCATCAGACATGGAACCGAAATCTTAAGTAACTAAGTACATTTAATGCTGTTAGCAGTTGAGATGCGTAACACTGAAACTTGGTGATGGCTGATGTTATTGTTCCTTGGGATGTGTGACCAGCGGAGAGGATACCAAGTACTTCAAATTGTTTGGCATTATATATTTTCAACTACTTCCGAGCTTTGTCACCCCACCCAAAACAACTATTGTAGGTTAAAAACTCTTTTTAATAGTTAATTTTATTTCTAGGTAGCGTTACAATTGTAACAAATCATTTTTGTGAGAATGTGGAGAAAATTTTTGTCTTCACTGGAAATGCGTGAAAAGCCTTGTTTGCTTACCTTCCACATGGCCTTTCTCAGACATCAGCTGCCTCAAGTGACAGTATGGTGTGACTGGGTGGTTTTTTGTTTTTTTTTTTTTTTTTTTTTTTTAAGTTATATACATAAATTACATGCGTGTTCTAAGTGAAATTGGACAAAAACAGGCAGTACTTCTTCAGCACCGTGTTAGTGGGTAAATACAGCTACAGCTGCCTGTATAACTACAGGCTCATTGCTTATCAGTTGATTGGAAGACAATGTCCTTCTGAAATAGTCCTATGGGAAAAGCATTTGAATTAAAACATCGAATATCTTTAGCTGTTACAGAACTGTTATGCTATATTCTGTAATAAACTATAATCATCTTCCATGTATTTTATGTGAAGGTGAGCTGTTAAAGGGAGGCTTTTCTTGCCCAAAACCTGCACTTTGTCTAGTCACTTACAGATAAGAAATTTGACAGTTAAAGAAAAGTTTAGGTGCCAAAATAAAAGTTGGTTAGGTAGGGAATAGATTCTAACTACTTTCGGGGTCAGGTGCTGAAAATCTGTTTTCTCCTTTCACATCTCTCCTTTACAGCTGTGATGGCTAGTTGTAGCTCCTAATGAGAGAGTCTATACAGAAGCACGATTGAATGAAGTAATTACTGATGATATGAGTTCATTAAGTTTGCTGGAGATAAATATGTCAGTTTTTCATGACTTTTCCCAAATGAAAGAGGAATGTCATTGTCAGCTTTGTTTTTTGCCTTTTTATGGCTAGCTCCCCATTGCTAGTGGAGCTAAGATGTACAACTGTTGCCTGTTTTAGTAGTTTAGATTATTAAATTCTTCTGTCAGTATTATATAATTGTTTTGTATAATATTTTCCAGAGAAGAATACCGTACAATGTGGGTGATTGGGTTGGTGTTTAAGAAAACAGAAAATTCTGAAAATCTAAGTGTTGACCTTACCTACGACATTCAGTCTTTTACAGACACAGGTAAGTTTTGCTTTTGAGATGTTCTGGTATTAATAAACTCGTTGAAGCTATTGTTTTTCTTCATAATGTAGTCTGTTTCAGTAGCAGAGCTCTGTATAGACACAGAAGAAAGATTCAGCTAAGGAGTTGAGGTTATTTAATGAAATACAGTTTTAATGAGTTTTAATGCCGCTAGACACTCAGTAATAATTTTCAGTTTTTTTCATTAAAACTGGTGAAAATAATGCACTCATCTTTTGGATCACACTAAAAATGTTGCATTATATTGTGGTCTTTGTTAAACAGGCAGATTGGTTATATGCTAGCTACCTAGCATAACCTCATGTTTAAAATGTGCATAATTTAAATATTTTTATTGCACGATGAGACTGCAATTTGTTGGTGGATTATAGCCAAGTAACTAGTAGACTTCAGAACGAAATGCCTTTTATTCCATAGCATTTCATACTAGCTAGTTGGTTCAGTAACTTTTACTTTCATGTCCAACACCCAGTGCAAGAAATCTTTTTGATTTTTTTCTGATGTTTACTTTTTTGATTCATGAAAATAGTTCTGAGCGTGCATAAGAAATTTGTAAGCAAAGAATGGATAACAGCTGAAAAGTGTTCATCTCCAGAGTCTAAGACTAAGACTTTTTTCCTTTAACAAACAATAATTAAGGCTCAAGTATTACATTTTTACAGAGTTAAAGGAATAGGTTCGGGTGTTAACCTAATGCAGCCCTGGTCTCTGAATTTCTACGACTCAGTCTGGAAATGAGGAAACTGTACACACACACCCCCAGTGTGGGTGTATGAGTGAATTTTAATAAATATGTATAAGTAAATTATGCCAAGGTACTGAAGTTATTTTTTGTCATATAAAGCTACAGTGGAGATAAGGGGATTTTTATTGAGAGGTGGAATATTCCTTTTGGTTTTAAGTGGCGAAGGTGAAACTATCGACACATCATTGTAATTTTTCAGAATTTAGAAAAGGCATAATAGCTTGGCTGCTGCTTTGAAAGAGTGAAGGGATCTATGAATTAGAGTTTGTCTTTTTATGTTTTATAAATGATACGTCAGTAGTGTACTTGTCAGATTTTTGGTATGAAAATACTAAGCGTTGCCCTTAATGAGTGATTTATTTGCATCACATGCATATCTGAAATTAGACTACATGTAATTTTAAGTTAAGTAGCATTTCATCGAAAACATTATAGACTGCTGTCGTGGTTTAAGCCCAACTGGCAACGCAGAACCATGCAGCCGCTTGCTCACACCCCTTATCCCCCGCTTCCTTCCCCCGCTCCCAGAGGGATGAGGAAGAGAATCGAAAGAATGTAACTGTCACGGGTTGAGATAAGAACAGTCCAGTAACTAAGGTATAACACAAACCACTAGTGCTGCCACCAATAATAATACGGATAAGGAAAATAACCAGGGGAGA
>JANHGB010047927.1:0-19282 GCA_026283785.1 Coracopsis vasa
TAAATGAACTGTTGAGGTGAATGAGCAATTAACCAATCGATCCAGATCAGTGAATAGCTGCAGTATGATTTACAGGTGGTAGTTATCCAGAAGCCTTATTTTTTTTCCCCCAATATAATTTCTTTAGCTTGTGGTGATTCCAAAGGCCCCACTTTTAGGAGACAGGATATTATTGTATGAGGTTAGATCACTGTCTGATACACTTTTCTTTCTTTCTCTTTTCCCCTCCCCACTTAGGTCAGTAAAATTGTGTCCAACGTTCCCCACTTGGAGTTTCTAAACTTGAGTTCCAACCCTCTCAGTTTGTCCGTTTTAGAGCGAAGGTGTGCTGGCTCTTTCGCTGGTGTCCGCAAACTTGTGCTCAACAACAGCAAAGCTTCCTGGGAGACAGTCCACACAATCCTGCAGGAATTACCAGAGTAAGCATGGCGAGGGGGGCATAGAAAGGGGTGCTTGCTGAACGCAGGTCAAATCACATGGTGAGGGATGAGAGGGGAACTGGCCAGGTAAATACTTTACGTTGTCATAAAAGAACGTCAGTGGTGTTGCAAAGCCTTGGGCTTCTCATCCAAATCCGCATACCAGGGATGGATAATGACCCCAACAATGTAGGAGGTGACGTGTTTTCCTCTGAGTCACTGCAGAATGAATGGTGCAATGCATACCTGTACTAATAGCTTTTGAATGAGATGCAAGTCTGAGGGTCTGGCCACTTGTCAAGTAATATTTCATCATGTTTTTCTGGGCAAAAGTGTTGATTTCTGTGGCTTGGCCACAGTCCACCTTGGCAAAGGCATTCTGCTTCTGCAGATGTCCTCAGTGGCTTCGATTTGATATGGCTTTGTGAGCAGAGATGATGACAGTGGTGTAACCTGCATGGCCAATGTTCACTTCCCTGGGATTAGGAGAGCTAGTTTAGTTGGCTGAAAACTTAGTGGGACCTGTTTATTCTTTAATGGGGGTATTTGGCAAAACCAGTGATGTAGGGAAAAAAGCATCATCCGTGTTGCGTAAAGACGCCTTTGTGAGTTAAACGGTGAGCATTGAGAGCAGTTACCAGCCACCACTGGAGTGGGGTTGGTGACTTGTTGGGCACGAATGTGGGACACCACCCAGAGCAGTCTGTTACACAATTAATACTGAGGGGCTAGGGAAACACTTGGAGGTGTTTTTCATTTGTGGAGGAAGCTTACAAATGGAAGCAGAGATGTAGTTGAAATGCTCCATTCAGAGTGCTCAAAGCTCTTCTCTACAGCAACTTCTCAAATCACATAAGAGCTGTTGCAGAAAGTCATATTAAAATCACATGTGCATGTCCCTGTACGCGAGATCTCAATGTATGCTGAGATGGTGATCTGATCTTTCTTCCCCTGTGCAGCTTGGAGGAGCTCTTTCTGTGCCTTAATGACTATGAAACAGTGTCTTGTTCTCCAGTTTGCTGTCAGTCTCTCAAGTTACTCCACATAACTGATAACAATCTTCAAGACTGGACTGAAATTCGAAAACTGGGAATTATGTTTCCATCACTGGACACGCTTATCCTGGCTAACAACAACCTCACAACCATTGAAGAGTCAGAGAATTCCCTGGCAAGGCTGTTCCCCAACCTGCGATCCATCAATTTGCACAAGTCAGGTGAGAGCCTGGAAGCAGTATGCTTTTTGTTCTCTGCATAAGTGCAGCAGCTGATCTGAGCCTCTCCTCCTGAGAAGGTGAAAAATCACACTTGCTTTGTGCTCTTTGAAACTTCAGCCTTGAGGTGCTTGCTTCTCAGGCTGTGTTAGCACTAAGTAGCCTGCAGTCAGCATTGCTTCCTGCAACGTAGAAGAAAGGGCAGGTGAAGGCAGAAGTGCTGAGCAAGAGTCTAAGCCATTGGGATAGTTCTGTTGCTGTAGCAGAGCTGAAAATGCCCAGTGACCTTTGAGCAGTCTGTCCTGGCTTCTCTGCAGAATCGAAAAGCTGTTGATAAATGTAGTCCCAACAGACCTGGCATGTCCAGTTTTTTAATGGTGCTAATGCAGGGCTACGCAAGCAGATTGTACTCAAGTGTCCTGACCTGAAGAAGGTAGCATTAGGGGAGGAGAACAGGCAAGAAATCAACTTGCCCATCTCTGTGGGCTTCACCTGCTGCTTTTTGAGGTCAGTCATTATCTAAAGGACGAGTCGGATGAGCAGCTACTCAAAAGGAGCTGCCACAGGTTTTTACATTAGTAGTTTCCCCTCTGTTTCCTTTCCCCACCTCAGATGCTCCTGGCTGGAGAAGGATAAATGTCTGGCTGTGGAGGGGATGAAAGAATCCCATTTGCCTTTAATCCCTCTTTTATTCTGAGTGAAAATGAGCGTGTGTGTAGGTATGTGGCGTGTGAGGGCTCAACATTCACCAGCAGAAGCTGTCTGTCATGTGTGCTCAGTTATCAGAAGCTCACAAGTTATGCTTGAGGCTGCTTTTACATTTCAGCCCCAGAGAATTTTCAGCCAACGCTCCAGAAAGAGAAGAAGCATTTGGCATGTCAGCAAGAGCACCCCATGCTCGGGGAGCAGGAGCTGCAGGGCAGCTCGTGAGGGCTGTGGTGGGTTTGTGAGATGCCAGAAGTTCTTCTGCAGGAGTACTTAATGCATCATAATCTTCTGTTCTTTACAGCTTTATGTGCTGTGCAAGTGATAGTTAAGTGTTAGCCAAGGTAGAAGGTAATTTATTAACATGCTCTGCAATGTAAGCATCAAGGAATCCTTATAATAAAAGCTTAAAGCTAACTAGGGGAAGAAAAGCCTGTTAAGCTGGATATGAAAGCACTGTCTCACAGAGTAGCGAGTGCTCCTGTGGTAAGTAGTTTTGCAATTTTGATGCCAGGTATTCAAGAACTCTGGACTCTGTATTGCATTTTGATGCTTTGGGAGCTGAAAGTCAAACAGAAATCCCAAGGAGCATGTTAAACACTTGGCAGATGTATTTTGAGTGCTATGGGGAAAGGAAACTCTGCCTGCCTGCCATGATGCTTAGGAATTTTGTTTCTGCTCTCAAAAGAGCCCCTTCTTCTGAATTGAGGCTCAAATGAGACCCCTGATTTTATTTAAACCAATAATATTTCTGTTTTTTTCTCATTTTCTGTACTGTGTGGGTGAAGCTGTTGGATATTGTTCAGAGAAACCAGTCCTCCTAACTCACATTGCCAGTGTAAGCTCTTGGAGCAGTCATCAGAAAAGCATCGCAGAAGATGTTTCTGCAGTCACAGCAAGGGGAAGAGAAGATGAGAAGTGTTGATGTCAGCACATAATGAGGGCTGTACTGCTGCTCAATCCTATTTTATTTTACCCTCTCTGCCTGCTTTGTTATCCCAGATGTCAGGTCTTCAGGGGGCTGAAATTGAGTTAAAGTCTTTTTCATTAAATGGCTGGATGGCTTCTGGGACTGTTTTACCCTTGGGTCAGGAGTGGAAATGGGACCCAAGGTGGTCATGTGTGTGAGATAAAGCTATTTGATAGCTATTTAGTGATGTCTAGAATGGCCAAAGTCCTGATAACTTTAATACTACTTAAGGCAGCATCTCTTTATAGATGCAGCTGTCATAACTGATGCTAGTCAGTCGTCAGCAGTGAGGCCAAAGAGTCCATAAAAAACTGAGCTCCCTAATCAGCCGTGGAGATCATCCTTCTAGACTTACAAACCATCATGAGTGAATTTAAATTGCTTTGTCTTGTAGCAAATGAAAGAGACTTCTTGCAGTACATCATGATCAAAAAGCTGACTTCTCCCAGAAACAGGAGCTGACGCTTGCCTGTCATGTGCAGTCTTTGGCTCTGTCTTGTTATCTTGGATACACGATGTATTACTTGTGTTTGTTTAAGCAAGTCTTTTCTTCTGAGCAGGTCTGCATTGCTGGGAAGACATTGACAAGTTAAATTCTTTTCCCAAGCTCAAGGAAGTGAAATTGCTAGGAATCCCTTTGCTGCAGTCCTACACCACTGAGGAACGCAGGAAGCTGTTAATAGCCAGGTCTGTTCCTTGTTCATTCTGCTCAGCAGAAGAGTTACATGGCAATGAATGGCTGGGAGTGGGTAACTGGAGGAAGAGGCTGTTAGGAGACAGGATTTGGGGTGAGTTCTCCACTCAGAAAGACGTGAGCTTTGGTTTCTTTATTGTTGTGTAGGAAAATGGGAGTAGTGGGAATGTTAAGTCTGATTTCTCTGCTTTTCAGCAAATTTTGAGCCTGATATATACCTGTGCACACAGTACACATGTGAGATGAAAATACTTTGATTTGAATGTGGTGGTGACTGTCTTGTCAGTCACCCTGTGGGCTTCTCTTCTTGCTGACTGTATTTCTTGGTGTCTGCATGCAGGTTGCCATCTATCGTCAAGCTCAATGGAAGCATCGTTGCCGATGGGGAGCGAGAGGACTCGGAGCGATTCTTCATCCGGTATTACATGGAATTCCCAGAGGAGGAAGTCCCATTCAGGTATGCGCTCTTTGTCATGGAATGGAGAGCAGGGGCAGAAGGGCAGCAAGGCAAAAGGAAAGGTGACAGAACAGATGGTGTTATATCAGGCTAGCTGTTCCATGTCTTGCCTTCCTCAATCTGTTTTAGTTAATGTTGTTATATTAGAATATTGTCTGATGACTTGTAGAATCACTTCTGAGTCAAATTTAGTCTTAAAGTATCCATGTCAAGTGCCATTAAACAACATGACTGTTCAATTCATGATCTTCATTGCGTCCTGGCCTCCTTGATGGCTAGCTTCATAACCCACTTGTGTTTGGGAGTCCTCACAAGCCAGTACAGACGTGTTCTCTGGTGCCAGGCTGGGGCGTCTAATTCTCTTGACCATCTGGTGTGTGGAATGTGACTGGTGATGGGAAGCTGTCCCCTCACTTTCAGGCCCACAAATCGCAAATCTGATGGGTTTTCTTTGCCAAAAAAGTATGCCCAATGATCCGTTTATCTTGGTAAACTAATGAACTTTGACAGATGCTGTTCAGTTGGTATCTTCTCTGTGCCAGCATCTACTTACTGCTTCTTAATGGGCTGAGGAAGGATCATGGAACATCAAGCCACTGCGTTTGCATGCCTTTTGCCCTGGAACCCTCATGTGCTTTACAGACAACAAAGCTTCAGAGCCCTTTCTTTATGGAAAGAGGGTAGGACAAGAGCGTGTATGTGTTTCCAGACAGAGGAAGGGACAAACTGAGGTAGAGAAGGTCAAAGGTATGGCCTGGTACGGATGACAAAGGTGCAAATGGAATCTGGTTGGTGTTCGCATTGGCTGATCGGTGTTTCCTCCAGCTTAACTCTTAGGTAAAGTATCTCTTGTCTTTTGAAAGCACTGTGTATATGACATGACAATACAGTAAGGGCAAGGGAAGGCTGGAATGGGGAACGAGGGCATGGCATTTTGTGTGAATACTAATAGGTCCAGTGATTACTGTATTTGTTAAAGGCATCCTGGGGTCAGTTCAGAGGCGAAGGGTACCAATGGAGTCAGGAAAGCAAGACAGCTGGTGATCCCTCTTCTGCCTTTTTCTGAGGACAAGTCCTGCTTGTAATTTTAAGAGTCCTTGAAGCAGAAAAATGGAAAGAAGTATTGGCAGGAATTGCAGCAGAGGCGGAGGATGCAGGGGAGAGGAAGGGGAGCCGGGGACCGTGAGCTCATGGTGCTGCTCCCAAAATGGATTATTTTCCGTAACATTTTATTTCTACCAAAACTGTTTTGTGTCTCTGTGTTTGTGGCTCTAGAAGGGGAGAATAATGATGTGTTCAGCTGCAGACTGAGAGGGGAACTAAGGTATGAGTAGCCCTTTGATCCTGGTGGAATGCCTGTGCAATACTGAGCTTGCCAGGAAGGGTTTGTGCACAAGAGGGCAACTAAATGAGTTGATGTCAGACTCTGTTTCTTTTCCTGCTGGACTTGTGTCTCTGGATATTGTGGTGACAAGTTCTTTGTATGTCTAGGACCCATATATTGTTGAGAAGGATACAGTGGCGTACAGCTTGATGATACTGTTAGGATGTGGACTTTGAGAACAGGCTGTGTGCACATAGTACCACATGCAACTGGGGTTGGTTTCCAGACAGTAGTTCATGTAAGAAATAGCTAGTATCTCATCCCATCCAAAAAAGCTGGGTATGACCAACATGCTAGCTTTTTGCTATTTCACTAAGGTACAGGAGAATTACCTCCCCCTTTGATTTCTTAACCTTTAAACACTGTTACTGCCCTTTTCTTGGTCAATGGGCTCTTTGTCTGAATCCCTTCCTCTGTGAAGCATTTCCAAGGGACTTAAGCAGTTACTAAAGAGGGTTGTTCTGCTCTGGAGGAGTTGTGTGCCACTCCAAGCTATTTTCTAACAAGGCTGCAGATGGCTGAGAGTGTCCCTAGTGCTGAGGGCTGGTTTTCAGTTCCTGGACCCGTGTGCAGCAGCCCTTGTAGGAAGGGAAAGCTGGCATGCTCTGCAGAGTGATTCTGTGTGTATTTGTTGCTAAAGCTTCCACTTATTTGCTCCCAAATCTGGTGTGGTCTCTCTGAAGGTGATTCATAATTAGAATCTAGTCAGGACACATGCATGTTCTTGCTGGGGTATGGCATCTGCATTGCAGTGCTGCCTCAAGCAGAGGAAGAGGAAGAAGGCACACTTGGGCATGGAAAGCTCACGAGTGTAAGCAGCCCCCCCTCAAGACTGTCGAGGTGCAGCATGTGATAAGTGAACAGCACACAGCAAACCTCTCTGCTTGCATTGCGTGTCTTCATGGGCTGCAGCTCAAAGAGATCAGAAAGGAGGGAAATGGAAAGAGTAATCTCTCTCTCTCTGGATGTGGTGGGTTAGAAAGCACTGCGGAGCCTACAGTCCAATATTGGCTGTCTTCTTGATTGACGTCTTTGTGTCTGTGGGTTTCTAATGAGTCCTCCGCTTATCTGGTCTGCTGTTTATCTGCAGACTATCAGAGACACTTTTAGCCAGGCTCAGTTCTTCAGCATCCTCTGCTCTGGCAGCCAGCAACTGCCAGGCTGCAAGGGGTGATTATGAAAGTCTCCAGGGTGCCTATTATCGGGGTACAAAAGAACCATATGAGCAGCATGCCTTCGTTCTTACTGATTTGAGGGAAGCCAGTCATCCAGGCTCCTAACTTTATTTGCAGGCTGCAGCTAGTATACAAGGAGCAGGCTGCAAAGCTTGTTCTTCTTTTCCTCAACATAAGAAAATGTAAGACAACATTGCCTGACCCTCTGCATACTTACAGCATGCATTTGGGTAATCTTAGCCCACTCCTGGTGCTTCTCTCTCTTAGCAGGCTTGAAATCTGTCCCCCTCTTTATACTCTTCCCACCATCAGCCCTGTTCACTGCAGTTTCCCTAGGCATGAACTACTTCTGGTTGGCACGTAAGAATGGTTGCTGGGCTGCAGCATGTGGAGATGATGAGAGCTGAAGGGATATCCCAAAATGGTCTGAGGGCAGCAAAGGGCGGGTTTGCTCTCTATTCCTCTCCTGACCACATCCTTCCAGAGGTGTCGGAAACTGCTACAAAGATCTCCTCTCTGCTGGCGACACGTTGGTTAGCACTTGCTCTTACTGCAGGCAGTAGCCCAGTGGGTAAAATATGGGGAGTGTGTTGTCTCCTTTCAGCACTAATGGTTTTTCCAAAGAAATGGGCCTGATCCTATCGTTCCCCAGGTGACTGTGAGAGCAGGGCACCAGCCTGCCTTTGGATGCTGTGCCTTAGTGAAAGCTCGTTTTGTCTGTGAGACTGGGCAAATCCTAGTGCGTTGTGGCCCTTACCTCACTTTCCTGCAGACAGAGGGTCTGCTGTTCTTCAGGAACATTCCTGTCCTGAGCAGGACTCCCTGGGGTCACCCGGCCTGCCAGGTCCCATCATCTCTCAACAGGGACCGTGACACAGCACCGATCGCATTCATCTCGGGCTCGGATTGGGAACAAAAAGAGCTTTCTGTACAGCGCATAGTGGAGGGCCTCTGAAACGTTACCTTTCTCAGCAGCTCTTGGTCTTTGTCGTTTCAGTCACATTGTTTTGTGTGGCTGTTTTGCCTCTTTCCCAGCCAGGCAGGGGAGATGCAGACTTGGAGTGATACCTGCTGAAGGGAGTGGGAGGGTGAGATGGGCTTTCCATTGCAGGAGATGGCTCCCAAGGATGGGCCTTATGAGGGACAGTTGGAGAGCTTGGCTCCAAGGAGAAAGTGATGGTGGAGTGTGTGGCTCTGCTTGGAAAATTCCCCTGTTGTTTTAGAGAAAGGGAGACTTGTATGGAGAGAAGCTCCACGCAATTTGAATGCTACCTCAGCAGTATTCTTTACTCATAAGAGCCTCATCCATCCTTCTTATCTTGAGTGAAGTGCCGGTTATGGAGGATGAGGACAGCTCGTTGCTGTCTGGGTTCTGGTTTTAGCTCTCATCAAAGTTCCGGGCTTCACATAAATCACACCTTGGGATCTGTGCTCACCTTCCTGTCATCCAGTCACTGTACTCTCCTTGCCAATGTTTGCTTATGCTTTGCAACCTAATAGCATCCTTGCTTCAAGTGGCAGCTAAAGTGAGGTAGAATCATAATGTGAAACAGAAACTGACTTGTGAAACACTACGAGTAGCTCTACTGTAACTCTGGACACATTTGGTTTTACAGGTATCACGAGCTGGTCACGAAGTATGGGAAGCTGGAGCCCTTGGCAGTGGTGGATCTTCGGCCACAGAGCAGCGTGAAGGTGGAGGTTCACTTCCAGGATAAGGTGGAAGAGATGTCGATCCGTCTGGATCAGACTGTGGCAGAATTGAAGAAGCACTTAAAAACTGTCGTGCAGTTGTCAACAAGCAACATGCTGCTCTTCTACTTGGACCAGGAAGCTCCCTTTGGTCCCGAGGAGATGAAATACAGCTCGCGAGCACTGCATTCCTACGGCATTCGGGATGGAGATAAAATTTACGTGGAGCCCAGAATGAAATAGCCTCTTTCGGGTGCACACATGTGCACACACATGCCCCCCCACACCCACACACATGCATTAAGGAGTTTTGGCAAGGTTTTTGTTTCGGTTGGTTGGTTGAGGTTTGGTTGTGTTTCTGTAGCAGGTGATTTCTTAGCCCGGAGGAAGTGCCCTGATCTGAGAACCATGCCTGCCATCCACTGCAGGTGACCTTGAGGTGACAGTTGACTTCAGTGCGTGTGTTTCAGTGTGTGCAATACCTTGATGTTTCCTTTGATGCTCCGGTATACTCGTGATTTGGCATGAATGGTCACTTGTTCAAGCTAAAGGGTGCTAGGGTCCATAAGGGAGACGATAGCTCGGTGCAGAATTTGACCTGTTGTTTTCTTTGTCTAAATTGTTAGGGTTTGGGCTCCACCAGAGCACCCTATGGCCTAGCTATCCAACTGTGGCTCGAGCTTGCGCAAGTATTTGTTTGCAGCTAGGTGCTGTCTCAACCTTTTGTTACGCTCGAGTTCGGTGACAAGATCTAAAACAGTATTCCGCTTGATTCAGAGCTCAGGTACTTAGTGCATCCACTTAATTCCACTGGTTTGGGTTAGATGAGTGCACGAAATGGGGGAAAGAAAGAGACCCTTATTAGAAAGAAACAATTTATTTTCAAAATGCACGCTTTATATCCATACTGTCCTGATTTTTTGGGGGAAAAAAAGCAGTATTGATTTCTCTCCTGGGAGAGAGTAAGGGGAAAGTTGAAGTTTGTGTTTGTTGCTGTTGCACCAGAAATGAAACCTAGCACTTTCCCCCAGGGGCTTCTAGCTGCGGGGTCCCAGCTTAGAGTCTGAACTAGGAGAATGTGTTGGCTCAGATCAGTTTCTAGAAGATGAGTAACAAAGCAACTTTATGTTTATTGTAAAGCAGGTTTTCACTCTGTGTGTTGGCTTCCCCCCTACACGCACCTCGTAGGCATCGCAGGCTGCTGCTTAAATTAGTCTCCATTTTCTACTGCAGAGCAGATTCCCTTTCTTGTGCAATGAGATCCTCCTTCCTTTATCTCTCTTATGTCCCTTGTTCCTCTGTCCCCTTGACAAGTTGAAGACCTTTTAGATTGCCTACTCATAAGCAGCTACATACGAGTTTTTGAAGCTGTGCAGTGAGGGCTCTAGTTACATGTGAACTTCTGACCTGAATGTTGAAATGCTCCCTTCTCCCCATGTGCACTTTCTTTCCCATAATGCTTTTGTCCATATCACCGAGCTCCTTTTATATTCTTGGAGTTGTGTATTTCTCTTCATATTTTACCTAGATCGTGGGGTGGGGTAGGATGGGGAGGGGAACAAGTATTATCTCATAGTCTTCAGGTTGGGGATGTGGGGACCAGGCAGAGGGGAGTAGTTCTGCATCCAGAGGAATGATTAAAAACGGGAGGATTTAAGACAAGTTACTAATTTGTGCCTCATCCCCCTGCCAAAAATGTCAATTTCCTGGCCCTGTTGAGATGAGCAATAGGAAATGGAGCAAGACTCACCATTAGTAGTGTAGAGGCTGCGGCACGTACCTGCGGAGCTGTGGTACCCATAAAACAAAAGAGCAGGGAGATGGTGGCAGTGTAACATAAGATGATGCTTTTATAAGCTAGAGCTTTACTGAAGATGTATTTTCCATTTGGGCAGTGAAAGGCTTTTGCTGCCTTATAGCAGAACTCTTAAGCCAACACTTCTGTATGATATATACATACATAGGCATAGGAAAAGTTGTGTTTAATAAGATATTTTGTTATAAAACAAAGTTTTATGAAGATATGGTTGTTTAATATTAGAAGCCTATTTCTCCCCTTGACCTCCAGTTTAAGTCGCTGCAATGTCAGAGGTAAGCGACCGATGAGGATGCAAAAGTGTCTCTGACCTAATTCTATAGAGCAGTAATTACCTATGGGGGTATGTTTATGGCATTGTAACTGGTATTAATGAGATGCTGTAACTATTGACCAACGTCCTCAGCACAATTAAATGTCTCAGTTTCAGAAAAGGAAGTAAACACCATTAAAGAGTGGAATGGGGTGTTAAAGAAGTGCCAAGTATGTGCTTTGAAGTTTGTTCACCCACAGTTCAGCCGGTCTGTGGAGGGAACAGTGCTGTCACTGTGCCAGCTCAGAACTGTCAGTACATCATGCTTTTGTTTACGGTGGACCTGGTGGGGACAGGAAGGTGGAAAAGAGAACACCTACAGGTATACAAGGTGACAAGTGCCGTGGAGCTGACAGGGATTTGGTGCTAGCACCCAAACCGGCTTCCCTGTTCTGTTCAGGTCAGTAAGTCATGGTATGAATACCACTGCCTTGTCACTTTGTTAGGGGAAGGTTGTTTCTGGATGATGGTCTGAAGCAGTTCACATTCTGTGTGGCTAGCAGAGCACTTGTGGGTTGGAAACCAACAATCCTGGTTTGCTTCCCACAGACAAAGAGTCGTGTCCAAATCCAGGGACAGTTTATGTGTCCAGATGGTTGACTTCTTAAAGTAGGGCCAAATGGCATGCAACTGATGTGGCAAAATACCCCACGTCGGCTTGCTCTCCTTTTGTAATGCCTTCTGGGAAAAGGCCTTGTATGTGTGCCACGTTACCGCTAAAGAGGGGACAGTGTCAGTGGGAGAGAGAGAGGCCTCTGAGCGAGAGAGGAGATTTAGGGCTGAGAGTGGGTGCCAAGAATCTGTGAGGGCCCTGAGCTAGCAGGAGGCTTGATTTAAATCAGTGCGATGTCCTGAGGGGTGTGACCCGGTGGTGTTGGCATATACCTGCTTTAGGAAAAGGTCCCTGGATCTATATTACACAATAGATTTGCAGGCTTCTCTAGCTTTTGTTTCCTTCTATCCCAGGGCTACTTTTGTCAGGAACTTTTGTTGTTCGTGCTAGTTCATGCATAGCAGTGGGCAAAGCACCTGCTTTGGAAGGAATTAGGTGACAGCTATATACCAAAGTGTCGCACGGCTCCTTGTGTTGAGATGAGATGCTGTGCTGCTGTGTTTTTGGATACATTCCTATCGACTCTCCATGTTTTGACCAGATGTTTCATGCGGATCGCTTAACTGGCGATGTGATGAATATGCATGGCGTGACGACTGTCCTCTGCTTCCTCGCTGGGATTTGTAACCCCCATTACTGGGAGTTGCATGCATTCCGGTGGCAGATAATTGTGTGGCCCGTGGTGGCTCGGAGGAACTGAGCCTAATGGTGCTCGTTGCTTCTGGGGATAGGCTCTTGGTTTGCCCTCGCTTCCTCGGGTCTGTAATCTGATGAAGGCGACTTGGCGGCTCTGCCTCCGTCGGTCGCTGTTCTTGCTTGTAAATGAGATTCTGTAGGTTCTGTTCGTGTATGGAGTTGAAAATGCAAACGAGGTGCTGAAAGCAGCCCAGAGGCTGAAATATGTATTCCTGGCAGCTGTGCCTCCCTCATTTGAATGTGGCACTTCTGTAGGCGGTAGAGAGACGCCTTCCCCAGAGCAGCGTTCGAAGGGCTTTAGCCATCTCGGGCCTTTGCCTCTGTGATTGCTTTTCTGCAGTTACTGGAAACTTGAGCTGTAATTCCAACGTGAAGGTCTATTCTTGCTCCCTATTAATGATGCATCCATATGTAATTTTAAAGAAAAAGGAAGAACTCTTAAGTCCAGCTTGTTTTTTACTCTGGTTTCTCTCACAGGGGATATACTTCCTGCTCCCACAGTTTGCCTTTGGTTTGCTCGCAGACTTAGCAGTGGAATTCAGGCCAAATAGGTAACTGGTTTGGATCAGTTCAATAAACTTATGTAAGTTTTTACACAAAACAAAGTGTCCCAAGTTTTGCACTTTTATGTTCCCTCCCTCTCACCTGTATGTTTAACACACACCTTTGGCAGGCTGAAAGCTGCTGAGATTTCCTTTTTCTGCTGACTGTTCTACTTCCTGTCTGCCCGATGAGCTCAGGCAGAGCCACTTCATTGTGTGACATGTGCTTGTTGAAAGAAGTCACGATGCTGGGAGACCTGATCCTCTTCTGGACTGTATTCCTCCATGGTGGTTACTCATCTCCACTCCAGGTGATAAAGAAGGCTCGAGCTCGCTCTCAGTTACCTGCTCTGTCCTAAGTGGGACTGGCCTAGGGGTTAAAACAAGTTTCACCCTCAAGAAAAGGTTTGTAGGTGGTGATGGGGAGGGCAGCATCCCCACTAAAGCAGGAGTCATGAGCAAAGCCCATGCTGGCCTGCGCCAAATGACCTTGGGGATTCTGGATGGGATGCAGTCTTCCCTGGACTGGGCCGGGTCCCTTGGAAAGGGAATGCAATAAGGCTCTTCCTGCAGTTGCTTTGCTGAGGTCAAGCAGCCAGAGATCCCCTTATCTCACCTTGTACTGCTGAGTTTTCCTTGAGGTCAGGCACGGGAAGGAGGTTTTCTGGTAGAAGGATAAAAAGAAGAGGGAAAGCAGTTGTTTGCTCAGCTCTGCTGCTCAGCACTGCGTGATGGGAGCATCCCCTGCCAAAATAAAATAGCCTAGAAGACAAAGTCTTCCCCAAAGAGACAGTGAAACCTAATCAAAATTCATCAGTGTAGACTTCTCCAGGATGAACAGGACCAGAATATTAAGTTGACAAAGGAGCAGAGGGAAACCTATTTTCACTGGTTTTCTCTGTGTTACAAAACAGGCTGAGAAGAGTCAATTGATTTTTCTGGGGCTGGTAACATTCACATTTTGTATGGAGTGGAAAGGAAAAGCCATGGTGCATGGAATGGCAGGCTGGAAGTAATCTACCCCTGAAATACCAGTTAATGCTTTATAATGCCCTGGCCCTCCTAAAGTAGTTGTTGGTTTAGAAATGGGGGAAAATACATTAAAAAAGGAAGCTTCCTACTGGCAAGGCCATGCTGGAGTGTACGGAGCAAGCAAGCTCTGGGATGTGCTGTGGAGGCGGTGCGCTGCCTGGTGCCCTGATGTACTAAAGGAAACTGCTGAGGTAAGATGCAGCTCTTTGGGGGTGAACTTGCTAGACACACTTCTAGGAGCACCCAGAGTCCTTGGAAAGACTCCTGGGCTTTTAGATGCTTCCTGTTTAGCTGCTGGCATTCCTGTCCCCTCCTGTCCTGATGGAAGGGCAGGGAGTGTGTGTATGGGTAGCGCAGGGTTCTGCTGGCTGTGGAATCCATCACCTCTCGGCTGCTGTTCTGCCTCTCTCAATTGACACCAATGGGAATCAAATGAAAGCAGTTGGGATCTTTTCTTAGGCTACCGATGAAGAGCCTTGGTCTCTGTAACACAGTTTGAGGCTTACAGACTGCAAACCTTTGGCAGGTACCACTCTCTGGGGCTTATGGTGTTTCCCAGGCTGTGAGGGAGCCAGCCCGTCAGCACAGGTTGAAACGTTCACCAAGCAGCAGCCATCACCAAGCCCTGAGGAACAATAAGCATCCTTGGTAGCTGCTCAGCTCAGGTGACCATGGGTGTGGAAAGCATCCTCCCTCAGCCCATTACGTCCCTGTGGAATTGCAGGCTGCTAGAATGAACACAGCAGCCCCCCAGTGAAGCTTCCCACTGGATCAAGTAGAATCCTTCGGGAGAGGGTGGAAACAGGACCTGCAATGAAGCCCTCTCCAGCAGATTTGGAGAGAGCAGGCTGCACTGGGTAAGTTTTCCCTTTCCCACCTGTAAAAGCAGAAGTAAGTTACAGAAGGTAAAACAAGATTTAGATGGAAAAGTAACTTGGTTGGAACTCTGGGGCACTGCCTTTGAACACTGCTTTAAGCCTAGCACTCTTTAATGCTAATCCTGTAACATTATATAGATGGGCGTGCTTTTTCACTTACACAAAGGAGGAAGGGGCTCAGGTCTTCTGAGTTGGTTTCTTTTTATCCCTTCAGCAAAAAGCGATGCTGAGCAGCACAGCCCCAAGCCCAGCTCCAGCTCGCTGGCATTTCCATCTGAATCCACCTGAGGGGGGTGAGTTTTCGGGGAAGAAAGAGGCTTCTTTCCCTCTCCAGGCCAGAATCTGATCTGCAGATTAGCTTGCTGGTTATCAATAGAGGCAACAGTTGTGATTGCAACTCAACACCCCTCCAGCCCTGGAACAGCATTGAAGGAAACAGACTTTACAATTGCGAGAGCAAGGGGACTGAGACATCGTTTCAGTCATCGGCAATAATTGGCAAAGGAGGACCGGGATGCATTCTCCATTGACATAGGATTTTTCCCTGGTCTACCAAGATCTGTTGGAAATTTCAGGTTTAGATTGCTCCTCTATCTACAAAACAGGTTGGTAATTTTCTTTTCCATACCTAAAACTTTGTAGTTTTGAATGTGATATGTTAAGTAACACGTTCTTTATCGTCTGTCATGTTTCCCAAGCTCTTGTTCTTTGACTGCCATAGCTTCCTATAGTCATTGTGTGCCCAGTCTCTCCTAGTGAATCCACAGTGACTCAGATTTATGGTTTATGTAAAATTCTGTCATTCTCCTTTTGTCTTTCCAAGATAGGGAAATTGGGAAAACTTTTCCTTGGTGGATTAAATTTTTCTCAGTGCAGAAAACAGTTGCTGTGGCCCGTGTTGATGCGAGTGGCATGCTGAGGAGCAGCAAAGCAGGGAGGAACTTTCCTTCCACTGTGTTTCATGCTTTCTAAGCTCCTGGTAGTGGGAGACAAGTAGAAGGGATGTGGCACAGATGATGGCATGTTCCCTGATGTAGTCCTGTGCTCTATGCATTATGTATGTGTGTAGGTATGCTTGGAAGGAGTTGGATCTGTTGATCCCCATACGCTATTGGGGCAGACCTATAGGGAGAACACAAAGAGATGCTAGATTCTGCAGGCAGTGTGTCCACGCAACTGAAATGCATGGGATATATAAAGGGAGAAGGCAAAGGTATTGAAACTAAGGCTGTACATAATGCATAGACAGTTTGTGTTGAAGCTGATCACGTACTTACCCGGCGGGTGCGCACATGCTGGGAGCACACGATACCTTCCTGGGAGTTCTACGTGAGCTCTGCCTCCGTGTAATGAAGGGAAAGCGACAGGCGAAGTAATCAAAGCAGGTGTTTTAGTGATAGTTTCTATTGAATTAATAATGAGTAACAAATTGCATTAGGCACAGAAGGAATTAGAGCTGGCACAGGATTTCGCTTTCATTTTCCCAGCCCTGTATCCGTTTCTCTCTCTGTCATTGATTCCTGTACAGCAAGGGGTTGCCCAGCTGTGTAAATGTTTGTGCTTCTTCCACACTTGTCAAAAATGGTGATTGTTGTGTTAGCAGCCAGCACAAAGCGTTAGTTAAAGTGGTGCCTGAAGCCCCTTACCCAGGAGAGCACGCTTCAGCTCTGCATCGGCTCTTGTATTTGGAGCAGTGCAAAGCTGTTGCTCTTGAAGTGTCCATCCTCACACTAGGTACATCAGGAAGGAATTGCTTTTGAACTGTCAGAACAGACAGCCCACGGAGAGCTGGGGCTATCTACAACTTGCCCCTGTGGCTATGGGCTTACTTTGCAGGGTGATTTGCTGGTCTCACCAGGGAAATCTCATTACACCACTGAACAAAGCAGGCATTTCTCCAGGGTCTGCCTGGCGGGTGAGGGACCTCAGTCTCTGAAGCATGCTCATGTTGGTGGCTTCAGGAAGCGATGGCAGTCAGCATCACTTGGGGCTTGCTCGAGAATGCATTTTCCCATTGATGTGATACATGTCCGGGTTTCTTTCCTTCCCATAGGATGAACAAGCAATCATTTCTTGGGACCTGGGTGGCCCTTTTGGTGATAACTGCACAGCAGCAAGGTGAGTATCTCCTGCCTGGGAGGCCAACACTGGTCAGCTGTGCTGGGAAGTACAGACAGCATGGAAAACACACACAGCCCCTTGGCTGGTGCAAGGGCAAGACCCAGGGTGAACTTAGTGTTTCCTATGGGGAGGGAGGGACCATCAATATTAAGGCTGGGTATGTGGCAGATGTGTGCTGCCTGGCATGGGGGCCAGTTTGAGAAATGCCCTTCAGGGCAAAAATCACAACCAGTGGGGGCCTGCTGGGCTGTTTGGCTGGGTGAGGTGATGCATATTAAAGTATGGTAGTGTCACACTAGTAGTGCTAAAGTTTCTGCTGAGTTTCCAGTTGAAAGAAGAAGTAAAATCCCTGTCTCATAGCTAAGCCTCAGCTGTAATAACTCGTCAGCTGCATTACAGCTGTGAAATGACTGATTTTACTATCTAGCAGCCAGGAGTTTTGCTGTGGCCCTCTGGACATACCTGTGAAACCAGGCTTGCAGCTCGGACACTATCACACACCACCTCCCTTTATGTCTGGTGGGGCACATGTGTGTCTTAGGAAGTCAGGATGCCATTGGATTAGGCCAGGTTTCTCTTTGTCTCCTTTCCCAAAGGGAAGCTGGACCAGTTGAACCTGTGAAGAAGGGTTAGATGGAGACTCCCTCCTCCCAGGCAGGGAGCATCCTCAGGGTGACTAGGAGAGAGCTTGGGCAACGCCGAGAGCTCCTCCTGCATCCGTAATGGGGCATAAAGCAAGCTGTCCTCAGCTGGAGGCCCCTGAACAACGCAGCGAATGGGCTAGGAAACCAGAGCATATCCTGAACCCAGGTGAACAGAGCCGGGATTGTTCAGAGCCTTAATTTGGCCAAGATTGAATGTCGTGAGGACAGGGTACTGCTTTTCTATAGCAAAGAGGGGAGGAGGGGGAGGAAAACCCAGCAAAATCCCCATTTGCTCTGTGAGGAGCCACACCAGCCGCTAACTGGAAGAAACAGGCCATGAGATGACAAAAGAGATCTGGTAAGGGCTGCAATGGGAAAGGACATGTGCCCTAGGGCCAGAAGTGCATGCTTGCTACTCAAGCCAATCAGTGGATTTTATTCTGGTAGGAAGTGTCAGGCTTTGACTGAAACACATTAAACCTATCTTCTGAAATAACTTTAGGAGAGGCAACCATGTTCCCTGACACTGCTTTTTAACAGGAAACCTGATTTTGCCAGCAAACTGTGGAGCTGTTGTGGCAAATCCACACTGGGGAAGGAGATGAGGGCAAGGCAGCTATTTTGCTCTTCACAGGAGGTCAACATTAGGGGATAGGCAACCCCAGCACCTTCCTGGCATTGCCATAAGGCCTCTCTTCTCACTCTCCTTCCAGCTCACTCCATGAAGAGTCTGTATCCGTTCTGGCAGAACGACACCAAAACGCCCAAAGTGGATGATGGAAGCTCCCCTGAGATCAAGATCTCCGTCCCGTTCATCTTCTTTGGAGCCCCGTACAGGAGCGTTTATGTAAGTGAAGAAGCAGACCATCCCTTTATTCTTATGCTTGCTATTAGCAGCTGCGTTTTAAACTCTCTCCCTGTTGTCAGGAACTGGAAGATTTATTAGCACCTACCTGACAAGTTCTTAGATTTCATGAACTGATAGGTTTTATGATTAAGAATGTCAAAGGTATATTTAATGGGCTAATGTTCATGAGGAAGGAATATAAAAGGCAATAAATTTTTTGTAGGTGATTAAATGGTACAGCAAAGCTAAGGCCTTGACACGAGGAACATTATTCCTGTTACATGACAAGAAATAAGAACATGCAGGGACCTGTAGGGGAAAACATGACTGCAATGGCTTGGACCCGTACCTGAGACAAGGACAGGCTGCTGCTGTTCTCAGATGAAAGCACAGCAAAAGCGTGGCAAAGGGGACTTCACCCATGTCATAGACCAGGGTCTCTCAGTGCTGCAGAGCTGCTCTCCAAAGCTGGGTAAACCCAGAGCTCTCAGTACATAAGACACCTTCTGCCCCAAGTCACTCACCTGATAAAGCAGCAGCTCTCTGCTCCCTGCAGAGGCTTGCTCAAACAGAAGCGGGTCTCTGTGCAGGTCAACAACAATGGGGTGATCTCCTTCAATGCACTCGTCAGCCAGTTCACACCAGAAGCTTTCCCCTTGACGGACGGCTGGGCCTTCGTCGCGCCCTTCTGGGCTGATGTGCACAATGGCATCCGGGGGGAAATCTACTACAGGGAGAGCACGGACCCTGAGCTGCTGAGGAGAGCCTCCAAGGACATCCGCAAGCACTTCAAGGACATGTCCTCTTTCTCTGCCACCTGGATCTTCATCGTCACCTGGGAGGAAGTCACTTTCTATGGAGGAAGCAGCACGACTCCGGTAAGAGCCACCAGCTGTGCTTCTTGATGGGTGGTGGTTGATGGTTGAGGTTATCTATACATGTATAAAGCTGTCTTGGCCTTTTTGCATAAACTGAGTCGCTTTGTGTTCCTGCTCCTCAGTTCCCTCTTCTCTGTACTGTGGTATGTCACCTTCATTTTGCCTATGCTTCTGCAGTGATAGCACAGAGCTA
>JANHGB010047927.1:19382-41469 GCA_026283785.1 Coracopsis vasa
AATGCACATCACCCTAACAGGACCTGTACTACGCGCTCATAAACTCAAGCCTCTAAAGCAGGTATTTCATGGGGGCTACAGGGACCTCAGACAAAAGTCATTTATAATGGAACCAACGTTTTGGCATTGAACAGTAGCTATGTCATGATATAAACCACTCGAGGCTCCCACTTGCTCCTGTGCTGGATCAGTTCTGTCCACTACAGGGGTGCAGGATAAAGTGGTGATGGAAAGAGCAGGCTGTGGAGATGGATGGGAAGCCCTTCGTTGCCTCGCTGTGCTCCCTTCTTCTCCTTGGTCATCCCCTTGAGGCTGGATTTTGTAACTTGCCCTTCCCTCCCCACTGCCCACTTCTCTCCATGATCCAGCATGAGTTTGCTCTGGTTTGCACCCTGAGCTCACCTTGCAAGGCCCCAGCATCTTTGAAGTGAGCTTTGAAACAAGCTTTGCTCCTTGCCTGTGTGAGGGGGGAGGGCTGCTCCAACAGAAAAGGAGCAGGAATCTGTGGTAAATTAAGTTTTGGAAGTAATACAGTTTCCAAGGAGCTGGAGAAAGGGAAGAGAAAATGGTTGCTTTAATATGTATTTACTTGGCAAAAAAACCTTTTCCTTTCAAATTCTGATGTCTTTTTCTGTGGCAGAGGTTGCAGTGCTCTTTCCAAAGCACTAATCCAAGAGGGTGGTGAGGGCATCTAGAAAAGGGTTGAGTGGCTGTTCTATTCAGACATTGAGGTGGAAAAGGAAAAGCCAAAGGGAATACTGATGGCATTTTTGTGATGACAACTGGTCTGCCTGACAACTGGGCGGCCTGATCCAGACTGACCAGAGAGTCACACTAGCAACTCAGCCGTGGTAGCTCCTATATTTCCACACATGTGCAAGATGTATCTCAGAGTTTGGAGACAGCAATGTGATGCTTTTGAGGGCATGAACAGCTTTTAAAAGCCTAGTTAATATGTGAGCTGCAACCGCAGCTGATGTTGAGAGGTCCATGCCAGACCACTGATGTGTTGCTGGTAGGGCCCCTGTGGAAGCTTGGGGCGCAGATAGCAAGTGAAGGATCACTGCTGTTTGGGGACAGGGTTGTTTAGGATTAGCCTGTGTGCTGTAAGTGCCAAAAGCTGTCGTCTTCTGTCTCAAGGAGCTGGCTCTGATAATCAGTTCAGTTCTTTTCCATTTGTTAGAGAGGCTCAAGATTTAATGCATATTTTTTGCCAGTCCTGGCAGTGCGTGCAGAAGAAAATAATACATATATATATATATATATTTGCAGACAGCAAGCAATATAGAGATTCGTGTATTGCCTGAAGAATTACATTTGCAACACAATGCAATTTATTTTGTTATAGAGCAGCCTTCCCGTTCAATAGCACCCAGGGCTCCGGGTTGGCACGTGGAGCAGCACGATGCAACTTAAGCAGGGAATTCATCGCAGTGCAGAAAAGCTGCAGGAAACAATTGTGTGGATGTGGCCTCGGGGACACCGCAGTTACTGTCAGTTGTGAGAGTCCTGTTAGGTGGTCAGGGTGCTCAATGTGTGTTTGACTGTGAGCACCACACATTGTAAACCTCCTGGTACCAGCTCAGCACCACCACCCCCTAAGAGGCACCTGAGTGGAGCAGTGTTTGCTCCATTGAAGAGCTGTTGTTGTACTGTCAAAGTGATCTTGCTTTGTGATAGTGCCTTCTGAGCTCATGACCACGGGAAAAGGCTTAGCAGAGGTGAGCAAGTGTGCCAAGGCGGTGAATGGGAAACCAGGCACAGGCAGAATCCCAGGGAAAGGATGCAGGAACGGAAATGGTGGCTTCCCCTTAGCTTGCGCTCTGCTTGCTCTGGTGTGAATTGCACCGTTTGCAGCTCTATGAAGCAGCTCTTCCCACACCTCTCACTCTCTCTGACAGCTCCTACAGGCTGCTTTGCCTCTCTTTTCAAGAGCCTAATGTGCCTTGGAAGTGACATCCCTTGTGGCATGCAAATAGTGAGTGCAGGTCCCTGTGCTCACCTTTTAAAGCTCTCTCTGCTTGCAGTGCTTGAGGGTTGCTGACAGGGCAAGCCCCAACACTTTCTAGCATGAGATGGTTCCATCAATGCATTCTCCCATATCATCTGTGTGTCTGTGGCTGTATTTCCTTCACAGTTTGCAGTGCCCAGGCTCCTAGTGTTGCTCTTGAGTAATTGAAAGGGGGCAGCCCATGTTCTGTCCTCTGCCAAAATCCTGCTCACTCAGAGGCAGAAGGAGCAGTTATTTATCATGGCATGGTCCCACTGCAGACTGGTGTAGGCTGGGGAGGGCAAAGAGATGCAAAAGGCAGAGAGAAGTATCCCAGCTGGATCTGCACGGATAAGAGGGGATATCTCAAGCGGAGAGACATCTTCTGTCCTATGCAACTGTAAAAAGGAAGAGCTTGGGGCTGTGTCACCCTTGTTGGCTGGCAAAGCACATTCTCCCAGCCTGGGGCCCAGGCTGGCAGTCATCTGAATGTATCTGGAGTTTGGGGGACTGGAAATGCAGAGTCATTTTAAGGCAAAGGAAGAATGAGCAGCAGTTTTAGCAGGTACCAAGGGCATCTGTCAGCCAAGCAAAGCAGCTCATAATATACATGGCTGACTTGGATGTAATGCACCGTTAACGGTGTTGTAGGATATGAACGTGGAAGGGAAGCAGGTAAGATAACGTGGCGAGGAATAAAGCTAAGATAGGGTAATGGAAGATAACAGGTCATAACAACCCGAATCCTGCCGCCTGCTTTTCCCCGTGAGCTTATTCTCATGCTGCCATCTATTGGCGTTAAGTTGGATCTAAGAAGGTCTTGTCCTGCCGTGTCTCGCCCAGATGGTGCTGGAGATGGACGTGTCAGAAGGGCAGGTGAGCAGAGAGAGCAAAGCAGCATCGCCTTGTGAATGTGCTCATGTTTTTCAACAGGTAAACACTTTCCAAGCTGTCCTGGTCACGGATGGAGTGTCCTCTTTTGCCATATTTAACTACCATGAGATCAGCTGGACCACGGGGACAGCCAGTGGAGGGGACCCCCTAACTGGTCTCGGCGGGGTGATGGCCCAGGTGAGGCTCTCACTCTCATATCCACATCTCTGTTGAGCTCTCAGATGGCTGCCTGTAACTTTCCCAGTGTATCTGTGCTCACTCAGTCCCTCAACATCTCCAGCACTGGCCTTGCAAGCTCACTGTTGGGCACAGGTGATGAGTGCTCCATGGCATATATGTATATATAGATATGTAAAAATACATCCATAGTGCTTGTAGTACCTGTTAAGCTTTTCACTCTCATCCAAACTACCTGAAAACTGAAATCTCTGAAAAGAGACTTTAAAAGTCAGGAGTTACTGTGGGGGACAGAGGAGTGTGGAAATGCACCATCACTTTACCATAGCAAAGATGTATAACGAAGTTTACTCTCTTACTTGTTTTAGGCTGGCTTTAATGGTGGGAATATCACCAACTTCTTTAGCATCCCGGGCTCCAGAACCCCAGATATAGTCAATATTGAAGAAACAACCAACGTTAATGTCCCTGGGCGCTGGGCTTTCAAAATAGATGGCAGAGAAATAGATCCAGCCAATGGCTGCAGCCTGAGAGGTAAGGGGGAAATGGCATTGCCCTTTTTCAGGTTTGGGGGCCTGTGTAGCAAAAGGTAATGCTCTTGGGGTGCTGGTGGAGAGGTGCTTGACTGCTCAGAGCTGCTGTGCTGCTTGGTTTTGCCAAGGCATCCCCTCAAGCTGCAACTGTTGGGACAGAAACATGTGAGCAGGGTCTGAGCCACTGCATGCAGCACAAGATCACCTGGCCAAACAAGCCTTGGTGCTAGGTTGTTTTCCTTCCTGGGATTTTAGTAACGTGGTATTGCTGTAAGCCTCCATTTCTGGGGCCCAGAAGACCCTAACCCAAAGTCAAGGGCAGATGGAGCCCAAGTGTGTTGCAGGAATACAGTGCCATGAGCCATCATATTGATTCTTCTCTGTGATGCTGATGGCAGCAATGGGAAAGACCTGGGCACAGCAATTTCCTCTTGCCCCCAGAGTAGGAAAGCTCATGGTGTAGTCCCATTTCCCTTGTTTCTGCAGAAGAAAATCAGGTTTTCGTGGCAGGAGAAATGCCGTGTCCCTGCTCATGCATGTGTCACTGACAGCATGAAGATATAAAGGGATTTACAGATGCCCACAGCGACTGCACAGGGACTCTGCTGCAGAGAGATTATTGCATTACCATTTGACAAATAAAATGTCAGGAGCATTGACTTTGTTCCAGGAGTCTTTCTAGCAAGAGAGGAATGTCACTTGCCAAAGGACACTGGACATGTCACCAATGTGAGACATTTGGCCTCTTTATGTTGTGGTTAAGGACTGTACTAAAGAAGGCTCATGAGGCTTCAAGGATCTTGGAGCCCATGGAGGTTTCAGGTCTCACTGTTGCAGCTACTGACCCCAGGAATATAGGTAATGGGGCTGAAATCCTGTCTCAACTATGCAGGTGATGAAGGCAGCATGGGTAGACCCACCACTGGCTTTGTGTTTCACAGTCCTCCCCAAGAGGTGTGTGGCATTGGAGGGGAGGAGGCCCACCGTGCCTAGCAGCACTTGTGTGCCCAAACCCACACCAGGAAGGTTGCAGAGGAGCCCTCACTAGTGGGTCTTGCTAAGGAAAGATGCTGTTTGTTGCAGGGAAGCAGAAAATAGCTCTTATTTTTGTAGCAGGCAGGGAAGAGAACAAAAAGTTTAGGAGAGGTAAACTCAGGCAACGCGCATGGTGGAAGCCATGCACATGAGAAGTGTGAAAGGCAACCATATGGAAGAGAGGGAAACTCTCACGGGTATTTGCCACCCTTGTTCTCCCGTCTTCTCTCTGCCTCTCATGTCTCTCACCAGGCAAACCTGCCTCCCTTTATAGTGCCGCCGTGTAACAAGTCTGCTCAGTCTATTGCTGTGTGATCACTCATCGTTTCCTGTCGTCACTGGTGTATGTTGTGGAAATTACTTATCAACAGCTCTTTGGTTTCATAACTACTATAAGCACTTTCTGAATGGGAATAAATTGCTTCTGGGCAGCTGATGGCAGAGTCGCACTTCGACTGGCAAAGTTATGTGAATGGAGGAATTGTGGGGATGGCAACAAAGCTGAAGGATGACACAAGTACAGCAACACTGCTGGAAATGGCTTCCACAAAGCACAAGCTTTACCAGTGGACTCTCCCTTTGAGGAAATAGCACAAATGGCTTATGTCCTGCAATACTGAAGCACAAAGAGGGTGGTAGGTGTTGAAAGCAGGAGGAATAGCCTTCAAGTCAGCCAGCCTGCTCAGTGCAGCACTCACACCATCCCATAGGCTTGCGGCATGGGTAGGACTTAAAGGGGACACACTGTACATTGAAATTGAAGCTTGTGATCACAGTGCTTTGCTGAGTGGCTCTTACTGAGATCCTGCACAATGAAAGCAGCCAAGAAGCCCACAGCAGGATGCTTTGGAGGGCTGGCAAACCCCTCTGAGGGCTGACATGGTGCAGTTCAAGTCTGTTCTTTTTAGCATGGGTTTTTCCATCTCTTTCTAGGGCAGTTTCTCCGTCAAGGGGAGATCTTCTGGGACAACGCCAACTGCACCACCAAGTGCCGCTGCCTGGACTTCAACAATGAGATCTTTTGCCAGGAGATGGCTTGCGGCCCCTTTGAAGCATGCGAGCCGAAGACCAAGTTCTTCCAGTGCGTGCCGGTGGAGAGCAGCACCTGCGTGGTGTTCGGAGATCCACATTACCACACCTTCGACGGCTTCCTCTTTCACTTCCAGGGTTCCTGCTCCTACCTCCTCACCAGGCAGTGCTGGCCAGGCTCCCAGCTGCCCTACTTCAACGTGGAGGCCAAGAACGAGAACCGAGGCGGCTCCTCCGTCTCCTGGCTGAGGGATATTTTTGTAGAGGTCTACTCGCACAAGATCGTCCTCCCCAAGGGCAGCTTTGGGAAAGCAAAGGTAAGAGCCCCACTGAAAGGGGGACAACTTGCTGGGTCAGCTCCTCCTAGGTGGTGGTGAGACTGCATGGCAGCCTGGAGAGCATGGGACAGCACTTCTGGGCCCTCTGCATCCCTCGGGGACTGGGCATAGGGGATACCTGTGGTGGAAAATGCCTTTGGCTTACTGATGGCTGTCCTTCTGCGCACGTCCCTGACACTAAGACCCTGTAACAGCGCTGTACAGCTCCTCTCTGTATCCCAGTATGAGGGCTCTGCTATTTCATATGCTAGCTTAGTTGTTTGGTGTTGTTCCCACAGGTGGATGACTTGGTGGTGTCCCTACCCATTTCTTTGGAACTGGGTGCAATAAAAGTCTACCAAAGCGGCTTGTCCACAGCCCTGGAGACTGACTTTGGCTTGCTGGTTACCTATGATGGACAACACTATGCCTCCGTCTCCATTCCGGGCACGTACATCAATGCCACGTGCGGTCTGTGTGGCAATTACAATAAAGACCCTGAGGATGATGCCCTGCGCTCAGACGGGAGGTTGGCCACATCCGTACCGGAGCTGGGCGAGAGCTGGCAAGTGCCACATCCCGAGCGGAAATGCTCATCCGGGTGCTTGGAGAACTGCAGCCTCTGCGACGCTGCCACCGAATCGCTCTATTTCACCTCTGAATACTGTGGTTTCATCAACAAGAGTGGCGGGCCGCTGTGGGAGTGCAGTGCTGTAGTGGACCCCACTGCCTTCGTCCACAGCTGTGTCTATGACCTCTGCGGTGCTCGGGATAACGGCACTGGCCTGTGCCAAGCCATCCAGGCGTACGCCGCCGTGTGCCAGGGCCTGGGAATCTCGGTGGGAGAGTGGCGCACCCAGGCGGGATGCAGTAAGTGTTTGTGTGCTCGGGCCAGGAGTCTTCCCCTCTGGAGCAGTCTACCCAGCAGTGTGTGAGATCCAGGGGAGGGAGTTGTCCAGGATGAAGGGAGTCCAGTCAGAGCCAGTTGGTCCCTACTCTCTGTGACACCAGACTCTTGCACCACTTGGCGCACATCAGGCATGATGGGAGATGGAGGCTGGACCAGGACAAGGACACTTGTGGGATTAAATAGCTGTGGGTGACTCGGTGGCTTTAGGGCTGTTTTGTGAGAGGAATGGCCAGGGAAGCACAGGAGGGAAATGGAGGGGGCAACTCTAACATCAAGCTGGGCTCCTGGGTCACTCTGCATTGTCTTTGCTGTGGATCAATAGGAAAGAGGTAGCCCTGAACCATTCTGTAACATAGTCCTCCTGTTGTTTGTCTCCCCTCTGCACCCACAGTGACAGCTGTGCAGTGCCCAGAGCTCAGCCACTACTCAGTATGTGCCAGCAGCTGCCCTGCCACGTGTTCAGACCTCACGGCCCCACTGGCCTGTACCTCCCCATGTGCCGAGGGCTGCGAGTGCAATGAGGGGCACGTCCTCAGCACCGACCGCTGCGTCCCCATACACAAGTGCGGCTGCGATGTGGACGGCCGGTACTACGCCATCGGGGAGTCTTTCTGGGCAGTGGCAGACTGCACAGTGGAGTGTCAATGCGAGGAAGGCGGCGAGGCCAAGTGCTTTAACACGACCTGTCCCGAAGGAGAGGTCTGTGCCATTGAGAACGGCTACCGGGGCTGCTACCCCAAGCGGGAGACTCTGTGTTTAGTGGGGCAGAACCAGGTGCTGCAGACGTTTGATGGTGTTGCCTTCCTCTACCCACTGGAGAACTCTTACACGCTGCTCAAAACCTGCATGGAGAAACCAGACTTCATCGAGGTGGACATCAGCCAGAAGAAGCCCGGATCTGCTCCCAATGGGCCACGTGTAGTGCGGATCCAAGTGGTTGGTCAAGAGGTGAAGATTGGAGGCACCAGCCTGTCGGAGATCAAGGTAAAGGTGCTGCCATCAAGGTGGTCCCCCCCAGGGCCAGGGCGGGAGGTGGTGGCTCACAGGTGTGATCCATGTCCCTTTGGAGAAGGGCTTATGAGTCTATGGCCCTGGACCATTCCCCCCAGGTTGGCACCATGGTGGCACTTGGAGGAACCCTGTGTGGACCTGTGAGAAGGTGCAAAGTTGTCACAGCACTGTTATTCTGTTTGCTTGCTGTGTCAGCTCTGGAGACTTTACTGGCATTGCAGTTGACTCCTGCAACTTGTTTTTTCCCTGGAAGAACATTCTCAATGGGGCAAAAAGCAAGGAAGCAGCTGTATGCCCTCACTCAAATGACATTCTGGGTCTTGGAGGCTGGCTCCAGGTCATGAAGTGTGTATTCAGTGTGGTGTGGCCGGCAGACAGGAGCAGCCAGGCAAAGTCACATAACTCTCCCTGAAGTGTCCTGATGTGCTTGTTATTGTAGGTGAATGGCTATGATGTGGAGCTGCCTTATTTCCACCCCTCTGGCCGCCTGGAGATCTATCGTAGTGACAACAGCACCGTGATGGAGTCAGAGGGGCTCCTGGCCATTGGCTACTATGATTCAGGCCTCCTGGAGATCCGCCTCTCTACCACCTACTTCAACTGCACTGGAGGCCTGTGTGGCTTCTTCAATGGCAATGCCAGTGATGAATTCTGCCTGCCCAAGGGCAAGTGCACGGACAACCTGGAGCTCTTCCTGGAGAGCTGGACCACGTTTGATGAGATCTGCAATGGGGAGTGCGGGGACCTCCTCAAGGCTTGCAACAACGACTCGGAGCTGCTAAAGTTCTACAGGAGCCGCTCCAACTGCGGCATCATCAACGACCCCACCAACAGCTCCTTCCTGGAGTGCCACAGTGTGGTCAACGTCTCAGCCTACTACAGGACGTGCCTCTTCCGTCTGTGCCAGAGCGGGGGCAACCTTTCGGAGCTGTGTGACTCAGTGGCACGCTATGCCAGCGCCTGCAAGAACGCAGAGGTGGACGTTGGCCAGTGGAGGAGCCACAGCTTTTGCCGTGAGTCCAGCAAAGCTTTTAAGTATCCAGGGTGGGGAGAAGGGGATGTAGACCCCACCGACCCTGAGTGAAGTGGTTTTGGCAGGAGCTTGCAGGTGTACAGAGGTAGAGCTGCTTTTCTGATGGGATGCTATGAAGTTCAGGCTCTCCCCTGTCTCCTTTCTTATTTCTGGTGGGTACCCTGGACCTACAGTGTGCTCCTCTGTGGCCATGCTGGGAGACACTCAACAGGAGAAGGGCTATTTGGGGGGTAGGCCCTGATAGCGCTAACAGCAGCATTAGATGTCCAAAGTCATATGAAGGGGGTAGGGATAGAAGTGCCTAAACCTGGCACGCTGGGACAATTTTCCTATTCTTTTCCCTACTAGTCAACCAAAGCTTGGCTTTGCTGTAGAAAGAGCTATACCCAGTAGAGCTGTCTGCTGTCAGGGAGGCTGGCACATACAGAGCATGTTCTCATGTAGCCTATGGAGAGGAATTGCAGTAGGAATGAGTATGTGTCACGAGCCTGAAGGCAAGGCAGTGCCACCCCGTGTACTAACAATAGCTTCTAAGCTGTGCTTGTGCTGGCAGAGACAGATTTCCCAGCGAAACTATTCCAGGGTGGCATTTCAGGAGGCATCACAAGTTTTCTGATGTGGTGTAGGAGCATTCCAGAGCTGCAGATGGTGTCTGACAGTGCTGAACGCCACCACCAGAGGATCATTTGAATAACGCTTGATTTCAGCTGTTGCTATAAACTTGCCGTTGATGGGAAAACATTCATAATTCAGAAGTGAATGTGAAAAATCCCCAGTGTGGAATTACATGGTGGGGAGGCAGCCCCTGCCTCCACTGTGGAGGTTTAAAGGAGGTATCTGTTCAGGAGCCCTTTGAAATAGCAAGAGGAGGTGTTGGTCAGCTCATAGTGGCACAAGGCTGTGATGTGAGGAGGGTGCTGCAAAGGGAATGGGAAGAACTGGTGGCCAGCAAGGTGCTGGAGCTGTTTCCCTTCTTGCTTTCCCCCTCAAATTGGTCACTGCTTATTTGTTCCCATCTTCTGCCTGTTCCTCCATCCCATTCCGCTGGAGCTGGGAGCTCACGTTCCATGTTTGCCGGTCCTGCAGCTCTCACCTGCCCAGAGAACAGCCATTTCGAGGAGTGCATGAGCTGTGTGGAGACCTGTGAGACCCTGGCCACGGGCCCCGTGTGCACGGACACCTGCACAGAGGGCTGCCAGTGCAACGAGGGCTTTGCCCTGCGCAACAACCGCTGCGTTCCCCGTGGTGAGTGTGGCTGCAACTTCGAGGGGCGCCAGCTGGCCACCAACCAGACCTTCTGGATGGACATCGCCTGCCACTTCCTCTGCTACTGCAACGGCTCCGACAACAGCGTCTACTGCGAGAACGTCTCCTGCAAGGACGATGAGTACTGCCTGGAGGAGAACGGCCTCTACTACTGCCACGTCCGCACTGACGCCTCCTGCATCATCTCCGGCTATGGACACTACCTGACTTTTGATGGCTACTCCTTTGACTTCCAGAGCAGCTGTGCGTTGGTCCTGTGCACCACCATTGCCTGGCCAAGGGCAGAGCGCTCAGATACCTTCCCATCGTTCACTGTCACAGCCAAGAATGAGGATCGGGACACTTCTCTGGCTCTGTGGGTGAAACAAGTCGAAGTGGAGGTCTTCAATTACAACATCGTCATCCACCGTGCCTACAAATACACCGTGCTGGTGAGTATGAGGCTACAGGGGCTGTGATTATTTCTCCCTGCCATAGCTCCCAAACTGTGGAGTGATTCCCTAGGCACAAGGCACTGTATGGCTTGCAAGGTTTTCTTGAGGATATAGAAGTGAATACACTTGGGCTCGTCCCTAAGATGCTGCCCAGTGCAACTTCTGGAGGGGGCTTACATTTTGGCTGCCTTGTTTGATATATGGACAAGGCCAGCAGGGGCCTTGCTCTGGGAGTGCTGAGCTGCCCTCACTTGTGTCCTCCTGCGGCCGCTCAGACCATCAATCCCACTCAGGGTGCATCTTGTTTCCTTCCCCGCAGGTCAATGATGAACGTCTCTACCTGCCCCTGAAGCTGGGCCAGGGCAAAGTAAACATCTTTGCCTTTGGTTTTCATATCGTGGTCGAGACTGACTTTGGGCTGAAGGTGGTGTACGACTGGAAGACCTTCCTGTCTGTCACCATCCCACGTGGCTTCCAGAACCTCACTTATGGCCTCTGTGGCCGCTACAATGGCAACCCAGAGGATGACCTGGTGGTTGCAGGCGGTGCACCAGCCGCCAGCATCACCGACTTTGTCCAGAGCTGGGTGAAGAGGGATGCATTCTGCCGTGTGGGCTGTGGTGACCGCTGCCCTGCCTGTGGGAAGGTGGAAGGCTTCTGGAAACCCCAGCAGCTCTGCAGCCTCATCCCCAGCCAAAGCGGTGTCTTCGCCAAATGCCACAGCAAGATCAGCCCCAGCTTCTTCTACAAGAACTGCCTCTTTGACACTTGTGTCGATGGGGGAGCCATGCAAACAGCCTGCAGCTGGCTGCAGAATTACGCCAGCACGTGCCAAACACAGGGCATTGCCATTACGGGCTGGAGGAACTTCACCTCATGCTGTAAGTGTCACCCTGCATCTGGGCTCTCCTTCACTAGAGGTGCTTCCTGGGGTTGTCCACTGTAGCTCAGCCTGTAGAGAGCTAGCAGAGCACCACGTGGAGCACCAGCAGTCACTCGTTGCCTCTAGGCCATCGACACAGTCATGTCCAGGGTCCCCACGGTCACTGCCTGGGGATGGCCTTGGGGATCCTCTTTTGCTGCCAGATAAGAGATCAGTCAACAGAGTGGTGAGCTAAAGCTATACCAGTAGGGCTGGCACCTTTTCTGTCCCATGCTTGCCAGCTGAGGCAGAGGTATGGGATCATGTCTGGGGCACTACATTCTCTTGGAGTTGTTACAAACTGCGTGTGGTATAGGAGGAGGAGCAGAGATGGAAAGGGAGAAGCCTCAGGTTCAGAAGGTATCAGCCCCCCCTCCATTGTTAAATTAGATTAGTCGGTTTCAAAGCCAGGAGTATGTGTTTGCTCTAATGAAGCCACAAGCTCTTGTCAATAAGATTATGATGTGATGTTCAATTAGGCTCTTGAGGACGAGGGCCACAAGCCTCCCTGGCAGCTGATCTGTCTGGCAAATCCGATGGGAAGCAATTGTCTTTGCTAACAAGACTGAAAATTAAATTCATGTCATTGTGCCTTCTAACAAGCTAAACTTGTGGCTCAGAAGGCTCTGCTCTCACAGGGCAGGGTGCTGAGGCTGCCAACCAGCACCCTGGATGCCAGGAATTATCCCTGATGGGGCATAGGGAGAAGGGTCCTGCTCAGGCTTGGGCAGCATCCTTTGCAGGCTTCACACTGTGAAAACGTGCCCTGAAACCTGTCCCTGTATGAAGAGCGCAGAGGCTCGGTACACTGCCTGAAAGGCGCCAGGGCCAGCATGAGCATCCCTCCTACAGGGAGTCTGGTGTCAGAGGGCAAGCTTGTTTGTGGGAGAGAAGGGAGCCAGTGTGCAGGAGCTCAGAGACAGTGGCGAGTACAGAGAAGTGTTGATCAACTTGGACTATGCAGCTGGCAAGTGACATAGGACAGAGGGATGAAGGCTGCCTTCTGCCTTCAGTTCCATGCCCAGGAGTTTCAGGTCCCTCTCTGGGTAGTGTTGCCATGTTGGCAGGGGAGTTATACACCCAGGGACACCGGCAGCAGGGATTACAGCCCCATGTAAGGCTGGCTGCCAGGTTGGTCTTGTCCAGGGAGCTGATCTGTCTGTTTTGTCCTCTGGTACCCTTGCAGCCATCAGCTGCCCCCCCAACAGCCACTATGAAAGCTGCGTGTCCCTGTGCCAGCCCCGATGCGCTGCCATCCGGCTGAAGAGTGACTGCAGCCACTACTGCGTAGAGGGATGCCAGTGTGACCCTGGGTACGTCCTCAACGGCAAGAGCTGCATCCTTCCCCACAACTGCGGCTGCTACTCTGATGGCAAATACTATGAGGTACGCTGCTCGGGTCCTTTTCTTGAGGCTTTCTCTCACCCTCATTATGATATTTCTGGGCCCTGAGCAGGGATGCTGATAAGGCCAGGGTGGTACTGAGTGTCACAGTGAGTCTTTGCCAGGGTCATAGCCTCAGTGCTCTGGAGGGACAGGTCATCTCCTTCACCAGCATTGTGCATCCATGGCCATGTTTGGGGATTGCTCTGAAGTCTGGTGCTTTTGCACTGAGCAAGAGTGAGCAGAGAATAAGGGGCAGAACAGGTAGATATGCGTTGTTCGGAGGCAGAGACAGGTGAAGTGAGAACCATAGAGAAGTCCTAGCAATGGCATGTGGGATGTTTGCTGGGGCCAAGCTGTCCTGCAGTGTCGCAAGTCCTTCTCTGAGCTGCAGACCATAATCCCTGTGTCAAGGCTGGGCTTGCATGGCCACTCTTTTTGAGCTCTGGTGTGAGGAGAGCCAGTGTGGGAAGCCTTGATCTGAGGGCCTATGGGAATTATGTTTCTTAGAAGAGTGGGAAAAGTGGTGTTGGTAACTCCACAAGGCAAGAGCCTGGTACCACGCTGGTGATAGAAACTGAGGTTGTCAGTGAGGGTGGGGATGATGCAGTGGCACCACAGGGCTCTCATAGCTATAGGGGGTATGGGGGGTAGAGAGGAGAGGGATGTCCTTCCATAGTGTACTGCATAGAGAGTCTTTCTGTCTGGCAAAATCATCCATAAGAAGCCAGTATTGGGGTACTGTCATATAGGGACCTTAGCAGATGGGCTGGCAGCTAGCAGGATGCAGGAAAGAGGTCAGGGTGTTATTTAGCATGCTGTGGTTTTGTGCATGTACAAGAGGAGAGGGAAGTTGTGGTGGCAGGGGAACCATGCAGTTGCCTGTGGGTATCAGAGATGTTGCAAGGTAGGTGCAAGCTGCCAGCGTGTTCTTTGCACCTTTTCCTCTGTCCTCGTTGCCAGCTCTTGCTTGCCCAAGTGTCCGCAGAGGGTAGGGCAGAGGTCCGCAGCCCTGCTGGCCTGTGATGGGTCCCTCTTTCAGCCCAAGCAGCTCTTCTGGAACGGGGACTGCACCCGCCGGTGCCGCTGCTTCCGACGCAACCTCATCCAGTGCGACCCGCGGCACTGCAAGTCTGACGAGGAGTGCGGGCTGCGCAACGGCGTGCGCGGCTGCTTCAGCACCCGCAGCTCCTTCTGCCTGGCAGCAGGCGGCGGTGTCTTCCGCACCTTCGACGGGGCCTTCCTGCGCTTCCCTGCCAACTGCGCCTTCGTCCTCTCCACCATCTGCCAGAAGCTGCCCGACTTCTCCTTCCAGCTCATCATCAACTTCGACAAGTGGTCCTCGCCCAACCTCACCATCATCTCCCCTGTGTACTTCTACATCAACGAGGAGCAGATCCTCATCAGTGACAGGAATACGGTCAAGGTAAGGTGTTGGCAGGGGTGTCTGCCTGCTCCAGAGCAGGGACATGGGCTGTGGGGAGTGGGATGGCACATGGGGCCACACGACAGTATCTGTGAGAGCACTGGAAGGCTCTGTCAGTAGCTTTGTGTCCCAGTTGAGACAGCTGTGGAGGTTTGTAGCTGTATGCCCATCCACTTCTTGGTGACACAGATGAAGACAAAGGGTACAGATGCTGCAGCAGCTGCAGTCTCTGAAGGGCACCATCTGTGGCTTTTTCTTGTGAGTGATGAGTCCCAGGCTAGAGCTTCTGCACATAAGTAGGGTTCCCTTTATGGCACAGCCTCGTGTGGGCATTTAAGGGAGGCAGAGTGATCCATCAGGCTTGGAAGAAGGAGGAGGAGGATACGCCAGCCCCTGCCAAAGACAATATGGTGTGTTTTCACAGCTGGGATAGTGGGAGGTAGTCATGGAGCCATCTGTGGGCAACTCACATTTGTGGGCAGAAAGGACGGCAGGGTCACCAGTGCTGTTTCCTCTCCCACATCAGGTGAACGGCAGCCAAGTGAGCATCCCTTTCGTCACGGGGCTTTCCACCAAGATCTTCAGCCAGGAGGGCTTCCTGGTCATCGACTCCAGCCCCGACATCCAGATCCGCTACAATGGCTTCAACGTCATCAAAATCACCATCGGGGAGCGGCTGCAGAACAAGGTGTGCGGCCTCTGCGGCAACTTCAACGGTGACCGGACGGACGACTACGCGACGCTGCGGGGGAAGCCGGCGGTCAGCAGCGTGGTGCTGGCGCAGAGCTGGAAAACCAACGGCATGCAGAAGAGGTGAGCAATCGGACGGCCCTTCCCCGCTGGGAGGGAGCGGGAGCGGGGAGGCTGCGACGGGAGCCTCCGCGATGTGTCCGGTGCCCACAGCTGCAACGAGCTGCAGTACTCGCAGTACACCGCCTCCTGCGACAACGTCCAGATCCAGGAGCTGCAGAGCGACAGCTACTGCCTGAAGCTGACCGACATGAAAGGCTTCTTCCAGCCCTGCTACGGCCTCCTGGATCCACTGCCCTTTTATGAGTCCTGCTTTCTGGATGGCTGCTACAACCACAAGAAGGTCCAGCTATGCGGGTCGCTGGCTGCTTACGGCGAGGCGTGTCGCACCTTCGGCATCCTGGGCACCGAGTGGATCGAGAAGGAGAATTGCTGTAAGAGAGCCAGGGTTGAGGGATCCAGGTCCCATTGGGACTGCAGTCGGTGGGAGGGGGGTGGTCTATGAATCTATGATGGTTGGAGGCACCTGCCTTGCGGTCTGAGAGTAAAGATCATGTTTGTGCTGTCTTGTGCTGTTTAGCAGGAGTGGTGGAAGATCCCTGTGTAGGTGCTGACTGCCCCAACCGCAGCTGTGAGCTGGACAATGGTGGGGAGCTGTGTGGCTGCATCGAGCCACCGCCCTATGGAAACAGTGAGTCCTTTGGTCCTGACTGCACGGTTGGCACCGAGCAGTGTGGGTGTATATTTGGCTGTTGTAATGATGGGGCTTTGGGAAGCGGGGTGCTGAGAACCAGGAGCTCTGCTAAGATGGGGTTTGTGACCGTTCAGGATGGGAGAAAGGAGCAGGTTTTCTTGGGAGCACTTTGAGCAGCAGGGATGTCAGATAGGCAGGAGATGATCCTAGCCCATTTCTGGTGGCGGGGAGGAGGGCCAGGTCTGTGGTGCCGTTTGTGGTGATGCAAAGCTATTTTGTCTTCTCCTCTAGCCACCCACGACATCATTGATGCTGAGGTGACCTGCAAAGCTGCCCAAATGGAGGTATCCATTTCGAAGTGCAAGCTGTTCCAGCTGGGCTTTGAGCGTGAAGGCGTGCGGGTCAATGACCGCCACTGCCCTGGCATCGAAGGGGAGGACTTCATCTCCTTCCAGATCAACAACACCAAAGGCAACTGTGGCAATCTGGTGCAGGTGAGTCAGGCAATAAAGCACATGGGCTTAAGGAGCTCAATTCCAGGGTTAGGGCATTGAGGTGTGCATCAGTGTGTGATGCTCAGAAGGCACTTTGATGGGGTGGGGTCAGGAGTAAGGACTAGCCTAGTAGTTCTTAGCTTTACCATACTGTACCCTTTGTGGCTAGAGGCAGCCTTAGGGCAGGGTGCCCTCAGTGTCACACAGCTCATTTAAGGGCTGAGGCGTTCATTAGGAGCAGGGAAGCAAAGACAGGCAATCTCAAATGACTCCCTGCATTCCTTCTGCAGTCTAACAGCACACATATAGTGTACAAGAACACGGTGTGGATCGAGAGTGCAAACAACACAGGCAACATCATCACTCGGGACCGGACCATCAACGTAGAGTTTTCCTGTGCCTATGAGCTGGACATCAAGATCTCCCTGGATTCAGTCGTGCGGCCAATGCTCAGGTAGGAGCCAGGATGAGCTGCGTAGCCTCTCTTGTTGCAGGGGCACAGAAGCACACAGGCAGAGGGGGACATGGTGAGGGTCCAAAGCAAGGCACCAAGTTGGGGGTTCATAGCCTTTCCTGCATCCAAGCTGGTATGTTTTTTATTGATCATTAGTGTGATTAACCTGACGGTGCCGACGCAAGAAGGGAGCTTCACCACCAAGATGGCCCTGTACAAGAACTCATCCTACAAGCACCCTTACCGGCAGGGGGAGGTGGTTCTCACCACCCGGGATGTGCTCTACGTGGGGGTCTTTGTTGTCGGGGCTGATTCCAACCACTTGATCCTGATGCTGAACAAGTGCTATGCGACCCCGTCACGGGACAGCAATGACAAGCTGCGCTACTTCATCATCGAGGGAGGGTGAGTGACCATGGGCCAAGCTGCCCAGCATGCACTGTTGGTTTTCGGTGTTTGTTCACTGGGGAGAGTGCTTGAAGGGGTATTGTTGTGTGATGGAGTCCCAGCTGCAGATAGAAGCAGGCTTCCTTGCGTGGCCAATGCCATGGGTATGGGGGCATCTCTGCGTGACAGGGGGATGTGGCTTGTGGGTAAGCAGGAGTACAATGAAGTCAGAAGCGCTTGAGAGGGGACAAGCTATAGAGGCAGGGCACAAGGCTCTTGTCCAGAGGAATCAGGCACAGCAGGACACACGGCAATGGGCCTTATGGGGGACAAGGGCAACGCTCAAGAGAGGGTCCTGATCATAGAAGGGCTGATATGAACATAGGTGCTTTTGCACAGGTGCCAAAACATGAAGGACAACACCATTGGCATAGAGGAGAATGGGGTGTCATTGACGTGTCGCTTCCATGTCACCGTCTTCAAGTTCATCGGGGATTACGATGAAGTTCACCTGCACTGTGCTGTCTCGCTTTGCGACTCGGAGAAGTACTCCTGCAAAATAGTAAGTGGGGCAAGGGCCAGGGGATGGGTGGCTTGCTTTGCAGTGGCTGGAGATGCTGGGACCAGGAAGGTCGCGTGTCCCTCTAGGCACTGGGAAGAAAGATTGCTCTCTGAGCCTGGTCCCAAGGTCCCATTGGGCTGGCTGGAGGGGAACGGAGAGGGGCTGGATATGAGCAGAAAGTGATGGAAGCAGCATTTATGGGGATAAATGAATTCCCCCCCCAGAACTGCCCTCAGCACACAAGGATGGCCAGCGCGTTCGCTGAGGAGACCAAGGAGCAGATCATCTCAGTGGGACCTATTAGGAGGAAGCGTAAGTGTGTGTAACCCCAAGGAATGCTGCGGGGGTTTGTCTGCCATCATGCAGAGCCTGGTGGTGTGCCGCAGGGTGCGGCAGGATCCTGGGGCAAGGGAAGGATGCTGGTCAAATGGGTGTATGTGTGGGCCACATTAGGGGTCTGCATTGCTTGAGGACATTAGGGGTCTGTGGCCGTCACAAAGGAGATGGCATGACAGCAGGGCAGGTAGTAAGGGCACAGAGCGTTCTGTTTGTGGCCATGTGGCCCCGTGCTGTGGGTGCTTGTGTATGTATTCCCCTTGGAGGGTTGTTAGCATCAGATTAGATGCAGTTTTGGGGTCATGGGGGATGATGAGAGCCTAGCCACATCCTAGCATCATTCCCATGTCATGTGTAATGTGAAGGTGTATCCAGCAGGTGATGGGCACGTTCTTGTGGGCCCCATTGTTGTGGGAGTGGGGTCTTAAGCAGCCAAGGATTGGGGCTTGGGATTTTGGAGCATCACTCAGGTGTTCGCCTTTGCTCTTTATGCCCAGGATCAGACTGGTGTGAGGACAATGGAGGCTGTGAGCAGATCTGCACAAGCCGAGCGGACGGACCTCTGTGTAGCTGTGTGACGGGGACACTGCAAGGGGACGGCAAGAGCTGCAGGGGCAAGTACTGGGGATGGCACCAGAGTTGGGCAAGTGTAGCCCCCTTTACTGGGGGGCTGTAGGGGTCAATAGGGTGGGAAACATGGATGGAATGTGCAGTGTGTCATACATACAGGGGATGCAGAGGACAGGGAGGTGGATTCTCACCATTCCCATGGAGAAGAGGTGCTTGGTAGTGCAGGACTGGCACAGTTTGCAGGACAAGTGTGGTACCTGAAGGATGGAGGTGCCCACTGTGCATGTGCCAGGACACCAGCTCATTGTGGGGGGTGTTGTTGTTGTGTTGGCAGCCTCCAGCTCTTCAGGAGAGCACCGCGCTCAAGCAACCCTTCTGGTGGCAGCCCAGCTCTGGCTGTGCACAGCTCTGCGGGACCTGACCTCGTAGGCACGGCTCTGCCATACAGCCAAGAACTGTTCTCACGTCAGCCTGAGTCTTTGTAGGGTAGGAGACAGCACCCCCACAGCGGCCAACTGCTGCCGACCCATCCTGCTACGTGGAAGCAACAGAGGGACTTGACCTGGAGAGAGTATGGACACGGGCATGCAGATGATGGCATGTGGCAGGAGCAGCAAGGACATCAAAGCAAAGCTTCATGTTTGCTAGCATCGATGTGGGACTTCTTAGGGGGGCTTTTTTGCAGGTTTCTGGCATCCATATGGGACTTGAGAGGTTTCTTTGCAGGTTTCTGGCAACAAGGTGGTACTTGAGGGTTTTTTTTTCCAGGCTTTCCCTACCTATAGCATGCACTGTAGGTGGCCCACACCCCTGTTGGTAGCGTGGGGTGGGCTGAAAGGTGTGCTGTCCCCTTGCACATACAGCTTGGGGTCCTCATCATCCTCAGGAGCTGCTGTCAGTGCCTTGTGAGTGCACGGACTCAACCAGAGGTAGGTGTTGCGGCACGGGTCGGGGCTGGAGCAGCACAGCATCACTGTTGGATGTCATGATGCATTGGGAGCTTGTCACCCTTTGGCTCTCTAGAGCAGAGGTGGTGTTGAGGATGCAGTGGAAAGCTGAGCTTGTCCTTGCTAATCTGGCAAACTCGTTACTGTGCTGTAGTGGTGAAAAGCCAGTGCCAATGTTTGCAAAGAGGTGCTTTCTGGCGGGCAGGAGTGAGAGCTAGAGGAATAAGGGATGGAATTCCCTCCTCTGTGTGCGTGGTGCGCCATGGCAGAGGTTTTTTGACACCAAGAGCAGGGTTGGGGTCCACTGGCATGGGGTGCCTGGTGGGACACTTGTGAATGGCCTGGGGGGGGGGGGGGTGCTGTCTGTGTTGGTGTTTGTGTCTTATGTTTGTACTCAGTGAAATGGCTGCGTGGGAATAAAATGAGTTGTAATCCTTCGTAAATGGTGTGGTCCTGTGTGATTGATGGTGGTGAGGATGGGGAGAGGGTCCCCATGAGGGCTGGGAGCAGTGATTTGAGGGTATTGGTCAGTCTTTAAGAGCCACCTTTGAGAAGCACAGGAGCAGGCATTTCTACTGTGTTCTAAGGCAAGTGAATGGGGCAAAATAGCAGCTGGGCTGAAGGGGGAATTCCTTGTGCAGCTCAGGAGGAAAAAGGAATTGTAATATCTCTCTGGAAGTGAGGTCACACTTGGCAGGAAGATTATAGAGCCATGGCTAGTATATGCAGGGACAAATAAGTTATCTTTAGTTGGTCAAAAGTTAGTTAGACTACTAATTAATCATATATTGGCTATCTATCTATCTTACATGGGGTAAATTGCTCTTGCTTGCCATGTAACTTAGCGTGTGTGCTCCATGATGATGTTTGGGGGCTTTTCCAGTTCTGAATTGAGTCAGTGGTCACAATCTATCCCTGCCACTGTTCCCTTAGCCCCAGTTACTGCCTTTTCTTGTAGACTACTTTATTTTGTAGTACTTGTACTTCTGTCGTACTACTAACAAATCTTATAGGATAAGCTTAGTAGTGTTTTGTCTTCAGCATCTTCTGGTGCAGGTGTTGTGCTGTTGTCAGTCCTTTAGCTCTTTTTCCCAGGTTAAGGTAGTTAGTGAGGAGTGTATTGCTTATACAAAGTCTTGTTTTTCTAAGTGCTGGTTTTAATCTCACCAGACACCATTTGCACCATGTCAAATTCCATCCCCCCACCCTTGAGCCTATGATACAATGATTTGAGGAGTCTCTTAGATTTCACTATTATTTCTTTTATTAAACTGCATAGGTTTAAACACAGAAAACCAGTTAATTATAGGTGCCCCAACCTCTACATAAGCAAGTCCTATTTATTTCCCAAGTGCAGTCTGCTTGTTAATGACTTTCTGTCAACCAGAGTTTGAGCTCCCCAAGCCAGACATCATCTTGTGGTCATCAGATTCCGGTGCTCCCTTTATTTGTGTGTAGTGGATCCAGGATCTGATTCCTTCCACGTTCACTGCAGTTTAAGTTTTCAGCAATACAGTGGTGAGGCTTTTCTGCTTCTTTGAGTACGTCAGCCTTCCATGTTTGCACAAAGACTGTCTCCTGGTTGGACCAGGTGAGCCAGTGTGTCCAAGCCAAGCCTATTGCTTTGGGTACCTGTGTAGTGAGAAGAAAGTCTGTTAATTATAGCCTGTACTTTTGTATGCATTTGGTCCCCCTTAGCATTCAAAGAGTTAGTAAGATATCCTTTCCCACATTCAGTTTCAAAGGGGCTATCTATCTCTATTTGCAGAAGCACTATGGGCAATTCCTGCGCACTTCAGGTGTGTTTCTTGGCAAAGTTTAGCAGTGTGAGGTCCTGATTCATTCTTTCCGCTTCCCTTTTGGATATGTAGTTCCCATTTAACTTGTAAAAACTTGGAGAACACTTGTACTATTTCTGCAATACAATGAATCCCATTATTGTAAGATACTTTCTGGAACCCCAAATCGGTATAATTCCTTTTAATAAGATTTTTAACTACTGCTCTAGCTTTGTAGGTAGGAAAAGTCATTGACCAATATCAGAAACCATTTCTATTGATTACAAAAGGCAATCGTGAAAGGTAAGGTGTATTTGCAAGTATTCCCCAGGACTTATTGCTCATTTTATAAGTCATTCTATGACTCTCATGAGCTTCTTGTCAATTTTGGGGTTATGAGCACAGGAAATGGTACATTTAGCTCTTCTTCCATGGTTAAAATAGGTAGTATGGAATGTATTGCATGTACAAAGCCAGGTGGTTAAAAGACTACATAACTGACCATACAAAACTGTTTATTACTTGAACTATGAACAAATGTTCTTAAGGATAAACTAATATCAATACACTGAGTACGTGACATGATTTGTACAGAGAGGGTGGTCAAACGGCAAAAGGCTTTCTAAAATGCTTATTTATGAACAAATGTTCTTAAGGATAAGATACACTCAATGCATTTAATATTGTTAAGTAAGTATTGGATATGATTTTTACTGAGGTGATAGAGTGGGTCAGGCTTCTTGAAATACTGAGAT